>JAJOOR010028613.1:0-14366 GCA_036250505.1 Solanum acaule
ATATAAGGAAGGGTGGTTGGATTCGAAGGGCATTTTTAAAATTAAGGGTCATATTTGTGTTTAAAATTTTTTATTATGAAAGAGACTCGTCACTCTAAATATTTTATTTATCAATGAGGATGGAAGATATATTATGATCTGAAGCATTATTAGTGATATCAAATGAAGAGAAACATTGTAGAGTGTGTCTCGATGTTTGAATTGCTAGCATGAGAAGTATGGTCACTAGGATTAGGTGTTACGATTTAGAAGATGTCTATACATGAGTGAAAGTTGGAGTGAATTGACATGAATTTCGTGATAGGAATGTCATAGATTTTGAGAAAATTTGATATTGTTTATGTCATCATGGATAGAATAATCAAATCAACACACTCTTTGTTGATTTTTTCCGTATAATGTGGTGAGATTGTCTAATATTTATTTTCAAAAGATAGTTTATTTATATGGTGTGTCCATTTTCATCATTTTGAACTAAGGTGCTTAGTTCACATTAACATCTCATGAACTTCAGTGGACTATATTTTGTCACGACCCGAAAACCATTGCTGGTCCCCAAGCGAACCCTTATCCTAGCTGACTACGAGTGGAAAACTAACTCAAGCAGGCAGAAGCTTAAAAAACCTGAATTCAATTCCAATACTCAACTTTAAAATAATATGATGAATACTGAATAGATAACTCTAAATAAATTAATATATTCAACTAGCCATAAAATAGGCAACTTAAGTCTTTAAAGCATTCAACAAAATAAATGAACAAACTTTTGAAACTCTATTGTCTATCTATGAAGCCTCTAACTGACAAAGATGGAAGTCGGGACAAAACCCATGACATCCTAACAAATAAAAAGTAAATGAAATCCTCTGAAAGCAACGAGGCTCACCATAGCTAACTGGAACTGCAAGGGGAATTATAAAGCATAAACATAAGCTTGAACTTAATAAAAAGGAAACATCCTTACCTTTTCTCAACTCACTCAACTAAACTCAACTCAAGAATAAGAAACTCAACTCAAAGATTAGATACTCAACTCAGCGGTACTCAACTCAAGAGACTCAACTCAATGATATGATACTCAACTCAAGAGATTCAACTCAATGATATGATACTCAACTCAAAGGTACTCAACTCAAGATACTCAACTTAAGATACTCAACTCAAGATAAAGCAACAATAAAAGATGCGATATATGGAAAGCTTTTAAAACAATAGATAGCAACTCAAAGTATTAAAGAATATAATAATAAATCACTTTGTATATATAAAAATACAACATAACTCTATGGGAGTTTCTCTAACCGATAACCATCACTATGAGCTATGTGATGATACAGCGTCTCGCCCACGCTACCCGAACATTTCTATACCTTGCCAGGGTATAGAACCTCTCAACTAAATCCACTAGTCTATGCTAAAAAGCACTAAGGAATCATCTAAAAAGTATGACCCTTTCTACACATGTTGGCTACATAGTTTATGGAGTTTTGAGTTATCTCAACTCATCCCTATATCGGTGCTCAATTCTACTCCCAAAAAATACTCAGCTCATATGTTGAAAAACATAACTATTTATGTGTTTTGAGATTATTACTTAAAAATCTTTCTCTTAAAAGAGACGTTACTCAAACTGCTCAAAACTATTTTGGAAATCTCAGTTTCCCCCTCTTTAAAATATGAAAATATTTACTCTTGGGAATACTTAGTTCCCATATATCATTTTAAAGAAAATTAACTCAACTCTACTCTTTCTCAACTTGAGTGCTCAAGTCTTAAAACAAGTTTAGAATAATTTATAAAAGACATCTCAAAATAAGGTTCATGCCGAATTATGGCTGTGGACGACTCAATTCAAGGTTTTAAATAACCATACATAGAACTCAATACTCGGAACTCAATAACTTCAACGATACTACTTATTTCAAAAATGCTCAACGTAGAGGGTTCATGCGGAATTATGGGCATGAACAACTCAACTCATGGACTCCATGGGTAATATTTAATACTCCTATGATTAGGAATAAAATCTCAAAAGAATTAGGAACTCAATGCTCAAAGACATCAAACTCGAAGATGCTACTCCTTTCGAAGACACTCAATATATGGAGTTCATGCGGAATTTATAAGCATGAATGACTCAACTCAAAGGTCTAAAGAACGTTGTGGAACTCATGCATACAACTCTTTTCATTCACATACTTACTTCCTCAATACTTAGTTCAAATCGATAATTGATATCAAATGATTCTCAATTGAACTCAAAGACTTTCTTGAACTCTACTCTTGACTCTCTCTTGAATGTGAATTATGAATTCAAGAGTTATGGTTCATGATACAAAGGATCTCGTGATGATAAAGTAGATTCATGAATAAATTCTCCTCATTATCATACTCACTTGCTCGAGTCTTGAGACAAGTTATTAGAAATTGTAGAAGACTCCTCAAAAGACTCAAAGGGACTTTCTCAAAATGTTCGAAAGAACTCTAACGACTTAACTCTTAGCTCTGCCTTAAATTTGAATTATGAATTCAAGATTATGATTTGTGGTAGGAAAGTTATTGTGATGATTAAAAATGTTTTAGATAGTTAATCATGAGAAACAATTGAAAACACTGTCTCGGGAGCAAGTCCGCGTTGCGGAGATAAATTATAATGTTTGGTCGAAATAATTTTTGAAAGAGTGGGGTCCGCTAAAGATTTCACTTCTGAGGAACCGCGGACCTGGTACCTGTTTCCTGTCTGACTCTTTCTTCCTAATTTTCTAACCCCAATTAGCCTAAATTCGATTAGTTTTCTCAATTTATCTTTAGATTCAGATACCCACTACATGTACACATGAATATAATCAAATACAACTCTAAAATCGACACGATTTCCTCAAGAACTCATCAATCTCATCTAAATTCAACAACAAAAGTCAATTTCAAGAGCACAATTCAAGAACACCAATCTTTCAACTTTCTAGAACGAATTTCACTGAAATTAACATGATTGGCGTGTGGGTGAACAAACCCAACACTTTGTAAGCTTACATACCTCTTAGGGATCAAACCCATGGCAAAAATCCGCATCAAAACTCAAGAACCTCAACGAACACCTCAATCCTTTCCTCTTTTCTCCTCTTTTCTCTTCTTGAACTCTTAACTAAAACACTAGGCGTATATTAAGATTATAAAACTGAAACTAATAGGATTAGCCCCTTCAAACCTTACTAAAAAGAAATTAAATCTGATTGGGTAAGGAAAAGACCAAAATACCCCTTACTATTTTTGGGTAACTTTCCTTAATTGGCCAACTTGACTTCAAAAGGGCATATCTCACTCATCCGACCTCGAAACTTATCAAACTTGGTAGCGTTGGAAATATAATTCAAAGACCTTTCATTTGATATCTTATGGGCCACCTAACTCATCATGTACTTCTATGATCATTTTAAGTTGACCCAAAACTTAAGGAACCTAGGAATGACTTCAATGAATTATCTCTAGTTCTTCTTTGAACTTAAGGTGCTATACCTAGTGACCTTAACACTTAAGAATTTTTTTTATTTCCTTTGGTAAAATCTCACTCAATACGAAGAACGGTTCGAGTCTTAGTTCAAAAATTTTCTGGGGTGTTACAATATCTCCCCCTTGGGATCATTCGTTCTCGAATAACGACGGAACTGGGTATGGAATGGGGTTACTCTTACTAAGGTCTACTTCTAATGGTATGCTCTTACTATATTCAAGCTTAACCCAAATCCTTAGGTTCTGGTTCTATACCTCTTTATAGGGAAGTCTCATCCCAAGACTGTTACACTTTACCACCACATTGGCTCATATAAAGAACCACATAATGCTTTACAACACCACATTCAAGCTTAGTACTCTAACAACTCCATGGACTCCTACTAACCAGCTCCTTAAGAAATTCTCAACACTTGACTTGATTTCTCATCTTATCATCTCCCCCCTAGGTCTAAAGCTAACACTTGAAAGCTATGGACCTATTCCACATTGACAACTCAATTATGCTATCTAGGCACACATGAAAAATTATAACTTTATTGGAACCTCATCAGGTAAGATACTATCTCGGCACACCTCTTAATACTCTTGTTACTCTTGTGACTTACCCACACTTCACTGCCCTTATCTAAACATGGGTCTCTCACTTTTACCACTCAAATTTATTGTAGCTTATCACCTCAATTCCTCACCTACTCTTTTTCAAGTCTTCTAGATCAAATTCAAGACTAACATCATCAACCTCATGTTGCCATTCTTTTGATCATGACACTCATCTCAAATTCAAGCTTAATGTTTATTACTAAACCCGAGTATCAATATGATTGCTCGCTTACTATACTAACTTACAACTACTAGATACAAATTCAGAAACACTCGTCCACTAGGACCTTATGAAAAGTAGTCAATCCTTACCTATTAGTCTCTACACTCAGAATTTACCATCACATTTCATTTCACAACTTAAATACTATTTACCCACTTACTGCGCATTATCTCTCAATTTGTTCTATCATCCTCTGAATACTATGTGGCTTTCCCCTTCAAAGTTCATAAGCCTAGCTTGGGTCTATCACCTCATGAATACTCTGCTATCTGATTCCACACATACTTAGTCTCCTCTAACATGATGACACATCGACATCAACTCTATTTTAGTTAAAATATACTCTAACTCATCTTGACTAGTAACTATTTCATCTTCCCTCTATCAATAACTCTCTATAAAATTATTAATGGTTTGATATATCTCTAGAACTCTTTTTTTAAAACATCAGTTATAACTGATTGGGTACACGATTGAAATAACATAATCTGCCCCATCACTATCTCCTTTCAAATTACTGAACCTCTGCATACTTTCCTCTAACTCTAGGCTCTTTCACTACTACTGCTCATGTTCTCGTAACTCATGCTACCTTCTAGGGTAGAAATATTACCCAAGCTCTAAATATACCTCCTCAAAAGGATCTCAGCTTAAACAAGGCTTAAGGAAAAAAGTATAACTCGCTTTTAGCTCAAACACATGATTCATATGAACATGAGTGCATTCCTCTAAAACTCAACACTTAACTCACTAATTGGCTTCTCTCAATCCCATCTGGAGTCACATGACATCCTCAAGACTTTTTCTAAGAACAACTCATCGATAAAGGACTAAATTTTATTTTCAACAACCTCTAGTATGACAGGTAGTCGAATGAATTTGAGAAATGCATAGTATGAATAAATCTCCATGACATAGCTCTATTGCATGATTAAGAGTATGAAAGAAAGGAAACTTTTCTTAAATGTCTGTAGTCCCTCATTTATAGAAGTGGGGACCTCACAACCATAAATAAGACCCTACTGACACGGCTTCATAGACACCCTAGGACACTTGAACTTTGTGCTTTGATACCAAGTTTGTCACGACTCGAGTTTACACCCTGGACGTGGCCGGCACTCGAGAACCATTGTTGGTCCCCAAGGAAACCCTCATCTTGGTTGACTACAAGCAAAAGACTAACTCAAGCATGCAAAAGCTTAAGAAAACTGAATTCAATACCAATACTCAACTTTAAAATAATACGAACAATACTGAATAGGTAATTCTGAATAAAATAATATATTCAACTCGGCATAAAAATAAGCATCTTAAGTCTTTAAAACATTTACCAAAATAAATTAACAGACTTCTGAAACTCTGTTGTCTATCTATGAAGCCTCTAACTAACAAATATGGAAGTAGGGACAAAACCCATGACATCCTAACAACTGAAAAGTAAATGAAATCCTTCGGAAGCAAAGAGGCTCACCATAGCTAATTGGAACTGCAAGTGGTATCAACAAAGCGCCTATTGATGATTCTGAATACTTATATCTCTATCATGAAACGATGCAGGACAAATGGCTCAATACATGGAATGTACGAGCATGCAAGGGGAATTCTAAAGCATAAACATAAGCTTGAACTGAATAAAAAGGAAACATACTTACCTCTTCTCAACTCACTCAACTAAACTCAACTTAAGAATAAGATACTCAACTCAAAGATTAGATACTCAACTCAATGATATGATAGTTATTGTCCATATATCATTTTAAAGAAAATGAACTCAACTCTACTCTCTCTCAACTCGAGGGCTCAAGTCTTAAAACAACTTAGAAAAATTTGTAAAAGACTTCTCAAAATAAGGTTCATGCCAAATTATTGACGTGAACGACTCAATTCAAGGATTTCAATAACCATACATAGAACTCAATACTCGGAACTCGACAACTCAGAACTCAAGAACTTCAATGATACCACTTATTTCAATAATGCTCAACTCTCAGGGTTAAAGAGGAATTATGGGCATGACAAACTCAACTCATTGACTCCATGGGTAATATGTAATAGTCCCATTATTAGGAATAAAATCTCAAAAGAATAAGGAACTCAATGCTCAAAGACATAGAACTCGAAGATGCTACTCCTCTCCAAGACACTCAATGTATGGAGTTCATGTGGAATTTATGAGCATGAACAACTTGACTGAAGGGTCTAAAGAACATTATGGAGCTCATGCATACGAATCTTCTCATTCTCATACTTACTTCCTCAAAACGTAGTACAAATCAATAATTGATCTCAAAGGATTTATAACTTAACTCAAAGACTTTCTTTAACTCTACTCTTAACTCTCTCTTGAATGTGAATTATGAATTCAATAGTTATGGTTCATAATACGAAGGATCTCGTGATGACAAAGTAGACTCACTAATACATTCTCCTTATTCTCATACTCACTTGCTCGAGTCTTGAGACAGGTTATTAGAAATTGTAGAACACTTCTCAAAAGACTCAAAGGGACTTTCTCAAAATGTTCGAAATAACTCTCAACACTCAACTCTTAGCTCTACCTTGAATTTGAATTATGAATTCAAGGTTATTATTGGATATAGGAGAGATATCGTGATCATTAAAATTGTTTTTGATAGTTAATCATGAGAAACGGTTGAAAACACTATCTAGAGAGCAAGTCCGCGATGTTGAGATGAATTATAATGTTTGATCGCATTAATTTTTGAAAGAGTGGGGTCCGCATTCTCTCCGTGACGTTGAGAGAAAAAAATTCACTTCTGAGGAACAGGTCCGCGACGCAGACCTGGTACCTGTTTCCTGTCTGACTTTTTCTACCTCGTTTTCTAACCCCAATTCTCCTAAATTCGATTATTTTCTCAATTTCTCTTTAGATTTAGATACCCACTACATGTACACAAGATTCTAATCAAACAAAACTCTAAAATCTACACCAAGAACTAATCAATCTCATCTAAACTCAAGAATAAAAGCCAATTTCAAGAACTCAATTCAAGAACACTAAACTTTCAACTTTCTAGA
Source organism: Solanum acaule (assembly GCA_036250505.1). Taxonomy (NCBI): domain Eukaryota; kingdom Viridiplantae; phylum Streptophyta; class Magnoliopsida; order Solanales; family Solanaceae; genus Solanum; species Solanum acaule. The sequence goes on from JAJOOR010028613.1 coordinate 7,376, forward strand.
ACGAATTTCGCTGATATTAACATGATTGGCGTGTGGGTGAACAAACCTAACACTATGGAAGCTTACATACCTCTTAGGAATCAAGTCCATGGAAAAAATCTGCAACAAAACTCAAGAACCTTGACGAACGCCTCGATCATTTCCTCTTTTCCCCTTATTTCTCTTCGTGAACACTTAACTAAAACCCTAGGCGTATATTAGGATTATAAAACTTAACCTAATCAGATTAGACCCTTTAAATCTTACTAAAAATGAATTAAATCTTATTGTGTAAGGAAAAGACCAAAATACCCCTTACTATTTTTGGGTAACTTTCTTTAATTGGACAGCTTAAGTTCAAAAGGGCCTATCTCTCTCATCCAACCTCGAAACTTATCAAACTCGGTGGTGTTGGAAAGAAAATTCAAAGGCCTTTCATTTGATATCTTATGGGCCACCTAACTCATCATGTACTGAAGGATATGGCCGTTTGAAGTTGACCCAATACTTAAAGGAACCTAGGAATGACTTGAATGAATTCTCTCTAGTTCTTCTTGGAACTCAAGGTGCTACATCTAGTGACCTTAACACTTAAGAAAAATTTTATTTCCTTGGTAAAATCTTACTCACTACAAAGAACGGCTCGAGTCTTAGTTCAAAAATTTTCTAGGGTGTTACATATTTACATTTGAATATGTAAAGAAAACTTAAGACATTTCAGAGCCCCTCATCTTTTTAGGTCATATACTCGATGCAATCAAGGATATAGAGGGTCACCTTCTCAAGTATATAGATGGTCACCTTCTCTAGAATTAGAAGATCTAAGTTTTGTGTGTGTGTGCGCGCGCGCGCGTGCGTGTGTGCATTTGTGTGTGTCTCTGTGTGTGCGGCGCGAGTGTGTACAAACACAACTAACTTAGTTGGTTGAAGGTGCACAAAAATATGAAAAGATGAGTTCAAGGGAGTAATAAGACCCTAGTTAAGTTTACGTGTGTCTCTGGGATTTCGGTCATAGTCTAGGGGGATATTTATGCCTTATCCCAAAAATAAAAATAAAATTCTTAAATGAAACTTAACCAAACTTATGATATATGCTAATTAATTAATAAGGGATATATTGATAAATATCCATATACGGAAGGGATATTTTAGTCTTAAAAAAATATTTTTCTGCTTATGCTTTTTTATGAAGTAAATTTTTTAGGTTCTTCCAAGCAACGGAAAAACTACTTCTACTTTAGCTTAAAACCGTTTTACTAAATTGCCAAACGCATAATTTTTCAGAAATAATATTTATTTATTTTTCAAAATATGTATCTTTATCCTCCCAACAACAAAGTCAAACAAGCTATTGCAGTCCTTACGATCTTAAGCACAATCTTATTATGAAGTAGACCAAATAAATTTTTCTTTATAAAAAAAATACATTATCAAGCAAATAAAATCTCCTAGGCGGAAATATTTAGGATGTAATTTTTTTAGTTTGTTACGTTATTCACCTGTTTGATAACGATAATTTTACACGGCCTAATAAAAATACAATTGTCTCTTGTTTTGATTACTAAATTATTGTTCATAATTGTTTATCTTTAAATTATGAACATCGTATTTATAAAACTCAATTTTGAGTACAAAATGAGTATCCTTATTGGCTGTAATTGTATCTTCGTCATCTTTTAATTAGCATGAGCACTACTTAAATTTTTATTGAGAAGAAAAAATTATTCTAGAATAGAATCTAATTATCATATTATGTTAAAAGTGAGAGGAAGTTTAGGCAATAGTTAGATCAACATATATCATATATCATATATCATACATCATAGAGTAAATATATCAAAAGATCACTCAAGTACGTGAAATTATTTCAGAAAGTCACTTAACTTTGTTTTATATCAATAAAGTCACTCAACTTATGGATTTTTTTTATATAAAATCACTCAACTTAAACTACTTTTCTAGAAAATCATATTAACCAAAAGATAAAGAGATAATTGCACAAACTACCCTTCAAGTTTAGTTTTGTAATACTTCCTTCCATTATAGTTTATAATATTATGCTTATTTCTCTTATTTTATTTTATTTTTAATAATTATTTTATTTTATATTATTTTTAATAATTATATTATTATTTTTTTAATAATAATCTACTTAACCTAATTATTATTAACATAAAAATTAACAGTTTAACAAAATTTCCCTTTGTCATATATTATTTAATTTAAATGATTTTATAACATCTTTTAGTCAATTTACCAAAAACAATCGAGCTTCGCAAAATAAACTAATTTTTTATTCCATATAAACATACACGCCACACTAAATAATACCATATTAAACACTCGTATCAAATATTCGACCCACAAATTAAAATGAAATTTCACTTCAAAATCACAGAAATGGGACTACTCAGAAGGGATATTCTAAAACTAGTATCCAATATTTAGTTGAAATAATTTTTTGAAAAACTTTTGCAAGGTGGGGAAAAAAGGAATGGTTCTTTTTTCTTAAAAAAAACATATTCTCAGGATGACCAAGGAATAAAAAGAGGGAAGAATTTTGGGGTGGAGGAGAAAGAGGGAAGAATTTGTTGTTGGGGTGTAACACCCCAAAAATTTCTAAGTTAAGATCCGGACTATTCTTCATTTATATGTAAGGTCGTATCGGTTGATTCTTAAATTGCCCATACGTGTAAAGGTCAATTCTTTAGTGTGAGAATGAATTTAGATATGAATTAAGGTCACTAGAATCTCCTAGCACAAAGTTGAGTTAAAAGTTTCCTTACTGACTAAGTTTGGATGTAAGTCTCTTTGGGTCAACTTCAAATGACCATATTTCTTACATATAAAGAGTTACATGACCCATAACCTATTAACTTAAATTTATTTGAATCTTTTTTACAATGCCACTGATTTCACAATAATTCGAGTTTTGAGTAAAAAGTTATGACTATTTTATTTACCTGATATAGTGCAGTGACGAATTAGCCGACGGGAAAACATTAAAAAAGGTTGTTTCTGTCTTTTTACCTCTAAAAAAATACTATACAAATTTATTGACCAATTAAAGACATAAAGCAATAAGATTTTTATCTCTTAATACATCATTCTCTTCTCTCTCAAATCCTAAGGCAAAACCCTAAGGAAAAATCAAAGTAGAAGACTCTGTTCAAGATTCTTTCCATCTTTTTTCAAGATTCTTCTTCAAGGTAAGTATTTCTCTAAGAATTCTATTTCTTTCAAACTCAAATTCCTCCATACAATTATGAATCACTAATGAAAATCATATCTCTTGGTCATAGAGATTTCAAGAAAATAATTCAATAATCTCAAGAAAGGTTTTCTTGATTGTTTACCTCCAAGCAACGGTTTCAAGGCTTCTAATCAAGTTCTTATTCAAGATTCTTCAAGAACCTTGTTCTTCCAGGTATGTAAATCTATCATAGTGTTGGACTAGTTCGTCTTCACACCCTATATATACTTTCAAATCAGTAAAAGAGTAATGTAGGATTCTATCGCTAGATTTGAGTATTCTTGAGATGAGTTGATTTCGAGTTCTTGAGTTCCAGATCATTTTGAAATTCTATTCCTAATTATTGACTTTCTATATGTTATGCATTAAGACTCTTGCGTTGATTCGTTCATTTCTATATTTCAGCATAAACCCTATGAATTGAGTATTTTTTTTGATGAGTAGTATCGTTTAGTTCTGAGTACCGAGTTTCTATATTGCTATTAAGATCCCTGAGTTGAGTCGTTCATGTCCATAATTCTCGTGAACCCTATGAATTGAGTTATAAATATTGAGAAGCATTTTAAAGCCAACACTTGAATTTTAAACTGAGTTTTTGAGGAATTAAAGATAGATTTTGAGAAAGAGTTTCTCAAACATTAAACGTATAACAATTGAGTATGTCATCAATGTTTAAGCAGTATTGTATCTAGTTATGCAATGAATGTTTATGCAGTATGATTTCCTGAGTCATCAATTATCATATCACAATATGATTTTGATATATTTTTTAGAAAGAGTTTTCAAGTATGAATTAAGTAAGAGTATAAGGGAACTAAGTATTCCCAAAGGTATTGATAAAAGAGAAACTTTGATTTCTAAATGAGTTATGAGTTTAAAGATATTTCAAAAGCAGTTACCTCTTTTAAGAGGATAGTTTTGAGTAGTTATCTCATTCGAGGAAGACTATGTTTTTAAACATTGAGCATGAGCATATATTATTGGTAATAGTATTGAGTACCGATATGGAGATGAGTTCAGACAACTCACATTCCTCATAAACCATGTATACCAACATGGGTACATGATCATACTTTTTAGATGAATCCTAAGTGCCTTCGGGCAAAGCTTAGTGGATCCACTTAATTAAGGTGTTCTATACTCGGCAAGGTATAGGACATTTCTGGTAGTGTGGGCAAGACGATATATCATCACGTAGCTCATAGTGAAGGTTGTCGGTTAGAGAATCTCCCAAAAAGAGTTAAAAGTATATTTTTATTATATCACTTAATATGTTGAGTTCATAGATGAGTACGTATTTTTGTATGGTTTTAATAATTTCACTTCTTTATTTATTTACATTCAGTTGAGTATATATCTATATCTATTACAATCCTTTCATTCAGTTATTTGTTATTCTGCTATATTACATACTCGTACATTATATGTACTGATGTCATTCGACCTGCATCTTCTAATGATCCAAATACAGGTTCTTAGGATCCTCAACAAGAGTTTGTTGAGATCACTTCATCCGCGCGTCTATGAGTGAGACCTCTTTGCTTTCAGAGTACTCCAGTTTTATGAGTTGTTAGTAGTAGTTCTTTTGAGAAGTCGTGGGTCTTGTCCCGGCACTCATCTTTCTATAGTATGTAATACCTCGGGTCTCAAAATGAAGAAAATCCTAGTTTTTAGAAAACTGGTGTCAGTTACAACGGAACCACCCACAGACTGTAGGTAGAACCACGGACCGTAGGTGGGGTTCCATCGTTAAGGTCCAAATTTTGATGGTCTCTGATCTCACCCAAGGTTGATAAGTATGGTCATGGTTGGATCTATGGACCGTAGCTCTGACCGCAGGTGAGGGTCAACCGTTATTTAGAGGAAATTGGTTGTTGGGTCAACTTCAAACGGTCATATCTTTTATCAAAAAATGAATTAGGCGGCTCAGGACCTATCAAATTAAAGATAATTGAATCCTCTTTCCAACGCCACAGAGTTTGCTAAAATCCATGATCGCAATAAAAGGTTTTGCTCGTTTTAGTGAAGCACTCTCAGGCAGACCACGAACCATGCCCACAGTTGACGATTGGTAGTACAAACAATGGTCCGTCGATCCCTTTGTGGATGGCCTTCACCAACTTTTAAGTTAGGTTCGTTTTGGTCTTTTCCTAATACGTTGAGGCTGTTAAACTACGTCGTTTTACTCAGTCTAAGCCTAATAACCTAGTCAGACATACCCAGAACCCTCATTTTAAAAAAATCATCCAAACTTAGAGCAAAATGAAAAGGAAAAGTAGACCAAACCTCCCAAGAACAAGCAGCAGTGTTCGTCAAAGTTCAGCCTCGAAATCCAAAGGATTTCTCCGCTAAAGTTGGATCAAGACAACTCTAGACCATGTCAACCCTTATCATCACTTTTGGTGGGGTATACCAACCAACTATGCCTAGGTATTATCTAAGAACCCTACTTAAGTGACCATACTTAAGATCAATCTTAAAATACAACAACTAATCCTTTGAAGTTGGTCAAAACTTACACTTCTTATTCTTCACCTTAACTAGATGGTACATGCAACCCTCAAAGTCAACTTTAAAACACAACATAATCCCAACCTAGGGCATAGAATTTCTTTTCCCATTTCCACTCTCGGATAGGCTCCTTTGGGAATCAACAATTTGACCATACGGGTTCTACCATCAACTAAACATAACCTCACAATAACCTTGCTAGGTAGGCACACTATCTCCCCCTTTGGAGTAAGCCTACACAAGTTCTTCTAACCAACACAAAGACAATTATGAATCATTAATCACACAAAATACAACTTCACAATCTATTCCATCAAAGTTCACAAGTCACATAGCCATAATTGGCATTACAACCACTCGCTCCTTCTAGCAAGAACCCTTCAAGTGGTCCAACTATAAACACCGTAAGACAAGGAATAAGAGAGAGAGCTTATAGATCTATGGCACGACTTAGAGAATGAAGAAGTGAAGTTTCCTAATGTCCTATAGCCTCTCGCTCATAGATGTGTCGCGACTCACACCGATGAACAAGACTCTACTAGACATGGTTTGAGACATCCTAAGACCATTTCAAAACCTTATGCTTTGATACCAAGTTTGTAACAACCCGAGAGCACCCCCTAGTCGTAACACGGCGTACTCGAACTCTCAGAGGTCTTATACAAGCCCTTAGCATATCATGAACATTAAAGCAAATGAAAATAACGGAAAATTTAAAACTTTTCTTTACAATCGAAGTCTTCATAAAAGGAGAGAGAGTCTATGACACTATGTCTCAAATCATCTATAACATTTAGAATAACAACTTAGGAACACGGCCCTTACACAAGTCTAAAGACATAAAACATAAGGACATAATGACATAAGTGTACGAGGTAGGTTCATCCCTGAAACTATGAGGACTCCCCAAGTCTTCATTCCCAAGCTCCTTAGAAACCTAACTTCCAAGCATAAGACATCACATCACCAAACCCTACACTTTGTAAAAATGTAGAAGATATATGGGTTAGTACTACACACGTACTAAGTATGGAAGCCATGCATAAAAACCATTAAAACATGCTTAAAAAGGACATTTAGTTGAAACCATGCTTTATGCACATTTTGAACATCATCTTGAAAGAGTTGGAGAATCACAAGTCACAAGCAATTCACATATAGTTCATCAAAGCACAAAGGATAATAACATCATCATAAGCATAGTCTCTAAACATAATCTTAATACAATATTACTCATTACAAGACATA
>JAJOOR010028614.1:0-13307 GCA_036250505.1 Solanum acaule
ATACCAAGGGTAATGATGTCACTTATAAAATTTGTTTTCTTTACTTTTCATAAAAAAAAAAAGAGTCATTTTTCTCATATTTAAGGAACTTATTTAATTTTTCTAGAGAAAATATTTTTCAAAAATTTTGTCCAACTAAACATGAGAAAACAATAAAACATTTTTCTCCATACCAAGTACACTCTTAATTTAAAATAACACCAATTTGATAGGGACATAAAACAAAAATCAAGGGTGAAATTAATTTTTAAATTTCTGAAATAGTTTATAGGAAATATTAAAACCTAGTCAATAAAGACTGTGAACTGAGAGTCCATATATTAAAATGGCACATCCCTTTCATAATTAAAAAAATTGATGTGTGTCAACATCATTCCACCTCGACATTTTAATTTTTAAATATCAACTCACTTCTCTTGGAAAATCAGGTGATTATATAATTCATACTCTTTGCGTATCACCAACTCTCCTGATAAGTCTACTATTTCTTTTTTGTTTAGAAAATTAAATTTGTAATTTATTAAAAATATTATTTTAGTCAAGTGATCTTTTTCATAAGAAAATAATACATGAGCTCTGTAAAAATTTGGGGTAAACTTTTGTGTATATTTTACCCTTTTATTAAATATTATTTATCATTTAACACATTTTTCAAAGCATTCAATTTAATAAAGTCAAAGGATAATATAGTAATATTATCCCTATTATTATTTATTATTTCTTAAGAGTTATGTCAAGTCAATAATAGACAAATATTATTGAACAGAGGAAATATATCTCAAAAATTGAATTCAAGACAAATCTAGGTAATATAAAAAGGGTAATGCTAAATGGCCAGAATTTAGCCAGAAAATTAAAAAGTCTATAATATCCTTTTTATTTTAAAATAAACGGATTTTTTTTCCATTTTTTTAATTAAAAGGTATTAAAGTTAAAAAGGTAAAAATGTTCATAAAGGTAAAATAAAATAGTGTGAAATATGTTATTTTACCATTCTGGCCAAATTTTCTAGCCAAAAGAATTTTAGGGTGATGCTAAATGGCCAGAAAATTTGGCCAGAAAATTAAAAAGTCTATAATATCCTTTTTATTTTAAAATAAACCGATCTTTTTTCTATTTTTAATTGAAAGGTATTAAAGTTAAAAGGATAAAAATATTTAAAAAGATAAAATGAAATAGCGTGAAATATGTTATTTATCATTTTGGCAAAAAAGAGTCATGTTTCAATTTCCTCAACATAACGAAGGCTAGGTGTATTTACATCAAGACTGAATTTTTTATATTAACTCCAAAGCCAACAAATAAATTGGATTATTAATATTACCTTGAAATTCAACTCTAAATAAATGAAACAAAAAATAATTTTCTTAATAATGATACTTTATCTCGTTAGTTGATATCAGTGTTTTAAAAGGGGGCGTGAGGCGAGATGTTTTATACAGTACAAGGCGAGGCGTAAGCCTCAAGACACGGGATGTAAGTCTCATGGATCTACGAAGCGTAGTCTCGTGTGTATTCAATTTTATAGTTTTATTACTAATAAAATAAGCAAAAGTAAACCTTTCAATAATTTTACAAATATTTTTTTATAAATAACCTATAATAGATAGAAATTATATTATGATTTTTATTTGAGATAAGTAGTAATAATCAATAATGAAGAACAAAGTATTATAATTACTATTTGAGAAATATCATTACACCAATAATAAAAAATTTAATCTAAAGCAAAAAAGATTCAAAAAAATAAATTAAAAACATCTGGGCCTACGTTTTTACGCCCAGGACTTACGTTTTTATGCTCGAGGCTTATGCCTCAAATTTTAGAACTTACACCTTATGGATCTACGTCTTTAATTTACGCCCCAGAGTGTTTTTGGTACACCCCGTTCCGAAACTCGCCCTGTGACTCGTCCCAAAAACATTTTTGAAAACACTGGTTGATATTGTACTCATGCAATTTTAATAAGATTATTTTCTTTTTTATTTTCAGACATATTTCAATCACCTTTTATATATCAATTAATCTTTTCTTGTTTTGTTGGGATGATGATTTACTTGGGATGTGAAAAAAATAAAGAACTTAAATTCTCAAAAGTCAACAGATTTCATCTTGGCAAGTTATTATTTCCACAAGCATTTAATATTATTTAATACTCATTATTTGAATAAGAGGGTGTGTGGATTGGCTTAAAAGTAGGTCAAATCTATTTTTAAGTCAGTTTTTTATTTTTGAAAGTGTTTGACAAATATAACAAAATAACTTAAAATAAGTTAGGAAGTGTTTGACAAGGTAAAAAATGACTTAAAATAAATTTTAAATGACTTAAAATAAGTCAAAAACTAGAAAGAGGCCCCCCTACTTTTTTAGGTCAAACCAAACGGGCTCTAACTCTTTCGTGTCTCATTCTTTCAGTTATTATTATGGGGCTTATATGTGTTCGGAATGATTCAATATTTTCAAGTTTGTTTTTGATATTTTGCATATGGTGAATCGATAACACAATTTATTTGATTTTGACTTACATATATATTCATACAACAGAGAATTGTGATTTTCAAGAAATGTCTCAATTATTGTAAGAGTATATATTTTTTTAAATATAAATAATTTTCTTTTTTAAGTAATTACATAAAACAGGCATTTCAATTATGATAGAGTAGTCAAAATTCAACTTTTTAATAATTAAAGGAGAAACATAGAGAAGGTCATGATGTGTCACCTCTCTATGACCTCCATTCATATTAATTTATTTTCTCTTTTTTTTAAAACATTTTTCCTTCATTATTTATTTATTTTATTTTTAATATCTTAAATAGTTTTCACATTCAATTACTCAACTCTTCACTTACAACTATAATATATATTTAATATCTTTAATAAATAAGAAATAACTACTAATAACTCACACATCTTCAACTTAATAATATTCATAACTCCTTTTTTTAATCTTCATAACCCCCAAAATTTAATTTGTAAGTTTATGTCTTATGGTATTCCTCCTCTTTGTATATATAAATTCATATTTTGTATCAAGAAAATTGTCATTCAAAGTTATTCTTTCACTTCTCCATCACCATATCATACATTAGGGTGAGGAAGAAAATGTTAATCACATGGTTGCTTTCAACAAAGTCATAAAGAATTTATGAGTAAGAATGCTTCTATTAAGTTTTTAAATTATACGTTTTTTACTTTAATTTATGTTTTGTTATGTTATGTTATGTTATTTATTTATTTAGAGTCAATTTGACTAATCTTTGAAACTAAATTGAATAAATTTATGGAGTAGATAACTATTCTTAATTTGTGCTTATAGGGATGAAGAAGAAAGCCAAAGAAGATACAGAAGTAGAGAAAATTGTGAATTTCAAAAGAAGAGAGAATTTGATAAAGAAATCTTTTTTTTATATGACTATAGTTGTACATACATAATTCATTAGGCAAAATTATGATTAATTCTTGTGAATTTTTATCATGATAATTTTTTGCAGCATCCTAAAACAAACATTATATACTTGAAGTTACTGTTTATTTGCATGCAGAAGTGCATTCCTAAATTCAACATTACTTTTTGTTTCCTCCTCTTTTTTGGTTTCTCCCTAATGCTATGTAACTAATGCATGTAAGAATTAATTAAGAAAAATAAGAAAATATAAGAATTAGTTCCTCAATTATCACTATTAATAACTTATCATTATTCTTATTTCCTCACCATAGACAAGGTGATATGACACCTCTCTTTACCAAATATCTTATTTATTTTTTTCTCTTTTTTTTTTGTTGATAAATTTCACTATATTTAAATTTATTACTATTTAAAAAAGTGTCAATTACTATCCTCTCCATTCATTTATATTATTTATTGTAAAAACTTAAATGTCTCAAAATTTATTATTTCACTTATTCATATTCTTTGTTGTAAATTTAAAGACCTAAATATTCATCACTCCAACCTTTCATTTCTCCATAGATAATGAAAAATCTATATCTATCTATATATAATATAAAGCAAGATATTAAAAAGTGATTTGACACCCCTCTTTGGCCAAGGATCCTATTTATTTATTTTTTCTCACTTTTGTTGTTGTGATTTTACTATATTTCTATTTATTATTACTATTAAAAAATGTGTCAATTACTACTCCCTTCATTAATTTCTATTATTTATTGTAAAAATTTAAATATCTCAAACTTTACTACTCCACTTATTTCTATTCTTTATTGTAAATTTAAAGACATACATATTTACCACTCAAATATTTCAGTTTCTCCCAAAAGAATGAAAATATATTAAATTAGAGTAGTCTAATGAAATATATTTTCAAATAGCTTGAAAAAAAAACTCATCCCTTTAACTCTCTTAATTATGAGATTTCTCTTTTTATCTTAATTTTCAAAAATGTAAAAAATATTTACATAATTAGTCAATTAAAAAATAAGATAATTACTCACTAAATAAATTTAAAAAAAGAGAAGTTGTAACTCTCCAAAAAGAATTCTCAATATTTATTTATATATATTACATTTCATGATAAACCATGATTAAAGTTATAAATAAAAAATATTGTACTAGGGGAAAAAAACATTTTTTTTCAACTCTTTTTCCCTATTTTCCTTTTATTTTATTAATTTATAAGAATAAAAGTCACAATTATTATCATTGATTATCCTAACTTTTCATATCCTTTACTAAAAATCAAAATTCATGCACATATTGATTTATGAGATCATTGGTATTCACTTTTAACTTCTTCATATTTATGTAGTGTTTGGATTACAAAATTTATTTAGTTTCTATATAAAATTGATATTTTAGCTCTCTTGGGTATTTATTATTTTTAATGCAATTTTTTAATGTTAATTAATTAGTAGATATGCGAATTGAATATAACTTCTACTTCCTTTCTTGAATTTAGAATTACACTTTCTATACTTTTCATATGAAATTTTTGTGTGGATGTATAAAAAATTTAGGCTATTAATTTTATTAATTGCACTAAATGATATGCTCATATTTTGAAGTAATAACTGTGAAAAAGTTAAATTACAAGTAAGATAAATTACATGAAATCTAAATTTAAATAGTTAAATAAATTTATAAGAGTAAATAGTATTATATAAAGAAAGTTACTAGTAAAATTGCATAAATAATTTAAAATACCAAAAAATGAGATATCGACTTATTTAAAATTGACACATAAAAATATGTCTTTGTACTGCTCCAAGGCAAAATTATAATTCTCTTTTTTTTTTCTTGAAACTAAGTTAATTTAATTTTTTTTGTTCTTATAAATATATATATATAGAGAGAGAAGGAGAGATGTTGGTATGAAATTTCTTAATTTCCTTTACATTAACTAAATATAGAAAAATAAAACCGCGCTAACTAGTTTTAAAAAAGAAAGAATCCCAAATCCTACGCTCTTTCTTCTTCTTTGAAAATCACCCACTACTCCCCAAAACCAACCATTTATCTCTTTCTCAACCCCTCCCCACCCCACCTCCAATATTTTAAATTGAAAATTGAATTTAAATAAATATCATCAATTTTTTAAATATAAGATTGAAAATTGGTATTGAAGAATTTAAAACCTTCATTAATAAATTTAAGGAAGCATAAAGAACAATAAATGAATTTTACAAAATTGTGAAATTAATATAAAATTTATGATTAAGATTTATTGGGATTGTGTTTGTGAATTTATAGTAAAAAATAGGGAAAATTGTATGAAATAGCAAACTATTAATTCAAATTGAATGTTATAGCCATAGTTTATTTTATTTGTAATTCGCAGCAAACATCCCATTTTTTTGCCATCTTATTCGGTATACAATTAGCCATTTTATACATTTCGGTATAAAATGTGTTTGTGTTTATATAAAGCGAGAGAAAAGCGTATATATAAATACAAATACATATATTTTCATCATATATACTTATAATTATACAAATACAATTCTTATTATATAAATTACAGTATAAATAAATTTATACAAAACTGAACAATTTGTATAAAATTGGATGTATCTAGCGAATTATACAAATCAAAAGGTCCATAGCAAACATAAAATTTGCTATGGAGCGCAATTATGCAAACTATAGCTATAACATACAAATATGATTTTTATGTTCGCTATATGTAAAAGTTGCTCGTAAAAATACAAGTAGACTCAATTTATTTATTTTAGCTATTTGGAATGAACTTGGTACTCAATTTGTGAGCAAACACGAAGAATGATGGTTGATATTCTTAAAATTTGCAGAAGTGACCTATTTAATTTTATTTATTTTCAACGCTTAAATTCTTACCTCTCATTAAAAATGATGTAACATTTTGCGTGTGATCAATTGAATTACACACATTAATCGGATGAAAAAGGAATTAAAATTTCAAAAAGTATTTAATTGATAAAGTCGTGAGTAAAAGTCTTTCATGTCATTTTACCTTAATATTTTTTCATATATTTATATGTAAATGGAATGTATAATTATACACTTCAATATAATATTTGATGTGTTTATGCATATTACATATCAAATTTATAATTAAAAATTTTAATTTCTATATTTATTGTACAATTCATTCCTTATCGAGTTCACTAATTATAAAAATTAAAATACTCCATCTTCATCTTATATAAATGGTGGGATCAGTTTCACGTGGCTGAACGAAAGAATCCAAAAAAAAAAAAGGTAGAGTAATATAAACACCTACGTAACACAGAGAGGTGACTTGTGGCAACGAATAAATGGGGTCCACTTGGGTGCCGGGTGTCCAACGTACCTGTTGTTTCAAGTAAAACAACGGCAACAATCTTTTCTTTAATAGCTGTCCATATTGCCCTTACATAAACAAATTATCAATATTCTAGCAAATTCCAATTAAATTAATAATACAAATAATATTATATGAAATTGAAATAACAGTTTTGTAATACATAGATTGTACTTCAAAATCTCATTATACATGTTACTAATATTATCTTATTATATATATACATGATTGTATCAAATCATGACACGTAGAAAACAATAGAAATAGCTCAAAGTATATATAGCTAGACAAGACATTAATTGTTACTATAAAAAATATATAATTGAATTTAAACGCGAGATTTAAAAGATAAAGAAATATTATTTTGATAGAGGCAGGTGAACTATTACGCAAATAAGAAGTAAATTAATGCCAAAATAAATATACTAAGCAAATAATGAATTGAAATATCTTGAGTCAGCCTTATTTCAGTAATATTGATGTTGAAGATAATATAGGGAAAGTTTAGCTGAAAGAATAAGCTAATCAAATTGTAATAAGTAATAAAAGTGTTAGAAAAGAGTTGATTGTCCGTAATTAATCTCATAACTCGTGATAAATAGGAGTAACATAATTAATACTAATATTTAAGAACAAATAGTAATGTTTGACTTCACTCATGGAAGATTTTCATAAATCAAGTAACGGGTCCTTCTATCAGCTTGATTATCTTCTATGCATGTATGCACCGTGAATGTGACATATAATTGTACTTTCCATCATAGATTAATCAATTTTGAAGAGTCCTATTGACATATTCTTTGATTATTTTAACGAGTTATTTATGACTCGTGAGCTGATTTATGATCGTGAATGATATTATTTTTGATTATTTTATATATTTTCCTCATTTTGGTCATTCCGACTTTTAGAACCTATAAATAATTTTGTCATAGCTTTTTCATTTTTACTATTTTGTTTCTAAACTGCTTTGATTTGTTTTTACCGAGTCAAAAGTTTATTAAAAATAATTTCTCTATCTTCTGGTAAGGGTAAGATTTGTGTAAACCTTCTCTTTTTAGATTTTATTTTATGAAATTATATTAAATATATAATTATATCAAACACAATAAAATAAGTAAGGAGTCAACTTATTTTAATAAAGGAACATTTTCCTTCGCAATATGTTCTTTTCCTTGTTTGAGAAGCTTTAAACGAGCCTTAAGCAATTGAATTGATTGATATCTTCTTCTTGCTTATGAAGTTATATGTTGTAATTATATTGGCCAATACTATCAATTATATAGTATTTGGAAAAATGTTTTTTGACTTAATTTTTCAATAGTTGGTTAAAATAAAATAATTAAGTTTTTAGGCATATTTATATATAATATTAGACAAATAATATAGAATAAAATTGGTGATGGTTAAAATAGTTAATGTTGATAGAAATATAAGGAAGATTGAACATTAGAGCAAGAAGAAGACCGGTGCGTCGCGATGTCTATCGCATATTTTCCTCCCTATCAAGCACACCATATACCTTCTTGTTTATAAAAGCTTTATTTAGTATAGTATTGCCAACCCTTTAATGAAGTTAATGGACCACAAAGGTTTTCTAGTGGTAACTGGTAAGCATTTTTTTAAAAATTAGAGATATAGGTTTGAGTTCCAAAAATATACTCCTTGATAAAAAAAAAATTAATCTAAAAAAATCTGAATTAGTTCATCAAACACCATATAAGAAATTTCATAGAAGCGATGGCATATAAAACATATTAATTATAAAAAATATTTTTATTTTATATTAATAAAGTAATAACTTTTAATTTGTATTAATCGAACATCAAATAAAAAATTAAAAAATAATAGAAATAGTAATATTCTAATTTGATTAATTCTTGTAAGGGAAAAACATCAAATTCATATTGTTAAATCGCAAGTTTTACTTTTTCCTTCATCGTGGAGAATCCTTTATTTCAAAAGGTCTTCAATACTTTTTAAAAAAAAAATCGATTTTTCCCTTTTTCAAAAAGAATAAAATCATTAAAAGAGTTCTTTTTTAGAAAAAAGAAAGTACATTGTGGGATTATGAAGGGTAGTTTCGTCATTAGCATGTACAACGACATCTGTGAACAGAGAACCCATAGATCGCTTTCCTATTCCAAAAGCAATAGGCCCCACATATTCCATTAGTCATAGTATGGGTCCCACCACACAAAAAACAAATAAACATAAAAAATAAAAAGATGGGGCCCAAACTCCATTAAGTGGTCCCATCAATAATTACTATCTTGACAATCTCTTGATCCAATCGACACGTATACCTTCGCCGGAGAAGTAAACGTGCCGGAATCTTTTGATCGGCAAATATGGGTCCTACATAGGGATTGGGTCCCAATCATTAGATATGGACGTTTCTTGAAATATTGGTCATTGACAAATGACAATTTAAAATATTGCTTTGGAATCCTATTTTTTTTATTTCTTATTTAATTTTTATGATTATAATGTTTGAATCAGTTTTCGTTTATCTTGATTAATTAATTGAGTAGAACATTGGAAAGAATCATCTTGTACTCTATTTGAATGGTTGTTTTCTGTTATTTTATAATATATCGTATTATATTATATTGTATAGTAATGTAAGTATCATTTTAATAATACAATATTTGCATCGATTATGTTATTTCCATCATTTCATAATATTATACACTTGCAATTTGAATGATAAACCTACAACAAAAATAGGATACGTGATATAGCTATTATAAAAAGATAGTGTAGATGATAAA
This sequence comes from Solanum acaule, assembly GCA_036250505.1. Lineage (NCBI taxonomy): Eukaryota > Viridiplantae > Streptophyta > Magnoliopsida > Solanales > Solanaceae > Solanum > Solanum acaule. The sequence continues at coordinate 9,555 of JAJOOR010028614.1, forward strand.
AAAAGATTATGAAATAATAATTAAAAATAAAATGTAGAAAAAAATAGTAAGATAACAACACAATTGCACCAAATTTACATAGAATGAGTTTTTCGTTACTTAACAATAAATTTCAATGATACAATATAATAAAATTTAAGTAATAATTAAAATAACATAATATTTAAACTAACAATAGAATACAATCATCCAAACAGGGTACTAATATTTTTTAAAAAAAATTTAAGACCTATAAATCTAGATTATTTCATTAACCACTAGACCATAATCTTGGACATTTGGAATCCAGTTTAATAATGGTACTAGTGAATAGAATAAAGTGACTCAATTATTTCACTTCATTTTTTTATTTTTGTAGAGCAATCATTTCTCTTTATAATAATACCAACCTAAACCATGGGCTATCCAACAACTCCATCAATTTCCTAAACCATTTTTATAAAGAGCTCTCCAAAGACACTAACTTTTAGGCAAAAACATCTTCATTTCATTTCTCATAAATCCCAATTTGAACTAAATTTCCTAATCATGATAGGCAATAGATCTAAGCCGGTGATCGGGAAACTCACCGGTGCAGCTTTTTCCGGTAGCCGGACGATGGATGGTGCTACCAGCCCAAGAAGTCCACTAGATTTCAAGTTTCCATCACCAAGAGGCTTAAAAAGCTTTGATTTCGGTGGAGTTGGATTAGCTATAGTAGCTGCACTAGAAAAGTCCGGTGGTAAAAACGGAGAAATTCCGGCAAACAAAGCCGTTTACAACCGGAATTCAAATAGATCCCTTCCAATTCCGGTGATTTCGCCGTCGAAAAATTCAGCTAGATTTAGACCAGAAATTGAGGAAACAGAAATGGATAGTTTTGAAGAATATACAATAGTTACTTGCCGTGCACCAGGTAATAAACCGTACACAAAAGTATACGGCGATAGAAGTAAACGGGAAAACAGAAAATGTAATCGTCCAAGCGTTTTTAACATATCTCCGGCGAAAATTGGAAGTTTTCCGGCCGAACAAGATTCTGATTTTCTCAGTTCATGTCACTTGTGTCAAAAAAAGTTACATGGCAAAGACATATATATGTATAGGTATGTATATATGCCCACAACTTTATTACTTTATTTTATATCGCGATCAAATTTATTATTTTTATGTATATATAGTAGATATTAAACGTTTGTTCATAAATTTCAGGGGCGAGAAAGCATTTTGTAGCACAGAGTGTCGGTACAGGCAAATAGTGATGGATGATCAGAAAGAAAAGTGTAGTTCAAGATCTGTTGATGTTGCTACTTCACCTTATGGGAATGGACAAATCTTCTCCACTGGAATTCTCGCAATTTAATTGATAAATTAATATTAGTATATATACTCGGAAATACTTTTATACATTATGAGTAAAGTTCTGTAACTCCCCCCCAATTTTGATTTGGATGTAGAAATGGAAAAAGCTTAAATGTAGCAATGAAAAGTTTTGAACTACACTTTTATGTTAATTTATCTCTAATCTTCTCAAAGTATCTAAAAGTTTGATGTTAAATTAAGCATACAAAGAATCTCTTTTTTTCTATATGAATTCAAATTAATAGCGCCTCATAATAATTATCGGATATGAGATTAATTTTATATAAGCTTGTGTTGAAAATTCTTTTTTTTTTTCTTTTGTTTTTTCATTTGACTTTTTTGTATACATTTTGGTGTTATATGAAGTAACCAAAACGAACGATGAAAAGCATGGAATACAATTATGGTAATGCTTTTTTGTGAAAAGTAATAATGTAAAATACGTACTATATTTTAACCAAACGTAAAATTTAAAATTTAATAATTAAAATTCAAAAACAAAATCTCCAAAAAAAGGGGGAAAAAACCTTTGATTAGAATTTTATTCATTTTCAGAAGAGGTCTAACTAAGGTGGAAAATATATTCATTTTATTATTATCTTTTTATGTTCTTTTCATATGTATCTATCATTTTCAAAGTATCAAAAAGTTGATGTAAATTAAGCATACAAAGAAAATAGAAGCATTTTTATTAGTGAGCGCATTGGACAAAATCAAAAGCACAAAAGAGAAAAAGCAAAAAGAATTTTTTTGATTAAAAATATTTTTATGGACAACCATTAAGACTTTAAAGAAAAAATGTTCGTCAATGAAAAAATCTTAAAAAATTGATGGTAATTAATTTTTAATTGATTATTGGATAGTATTTTTTCTTTGATTAATTTTAAGGGAAAAAAAAAGGAAAGATATATATAAAGAGAAAATAAAAGGAAAAAGGAAGGAAGAAAAATGATGGATGTAATTGAATTGGCAAATCTGATTATACAAATAAAAAAAGAAAGAAATCTTGGCAAATTCATAGAGAACCAATTATCCATAAGGACAATTAAGAGCAAAACGAAAATTGAAAAAATTGGCACTTGGATGGGTCAGCTTGGGCCAAACTAATGGACTGGTTTGGACTTTTCAGAATAAATGGATTGTGCCCAAACTTAGCTCATCTGGAATACAGAGAATGTTCAGTCGATTAAAATTGGGGAAACTAAGCAAATACTCCATAAAAATAAAATAAGTACAAATATATACTTCTTTACATTCATACCCGCACTAAAATAATTACACTATATAGCCCCTCCCCCATCCCCCACCCCCACAACTAATTTCGCTTAACTGATACTAAATCAGTATCATATACTGTATTGGTATCATTAAGACTGATAGTTTCTTAACTGATACTAGATCAATATTGTATTGGTATCATTAAGACTAAAAATTTCGCTTAATTGATACTATATATATATATATAGTGTTGGTATCATTGAGGTTTCTTGTGCAGAAATTACTCATTAGTCAATGATGAGTAATTTCTGAACAAGAAAACTTAATGACACCATAAATTATATATATATATACACTTTTATAGTATCATTGACTAATGAGTAATTTATGAACAAGAAAAATGGTGCCATAAAAAATAATAAAATAAATATATATATATATATATATATATATATATATAAATAGTATCAAGTTAAGCAAAATTATCAGCCATAATGATACCAATACATTATATGGTACTGATAATCAGTTAAGCAAAAATTATCAGCCTTAATGATACCTATACAATATATGATACTAATTTAGTATCACTTAAGCGAAAATTATCAGCCTTAATGAATGAGTGGGGGTATGGGCTGTAATTATTTATGAGAGAATGGATATTTCAAGAATTACTTTGAATTTGGGTACGAACTTGTAATTATTTTGAATTTTATGACCCATTTATATAGTTTTCCCATTAAAATTTGGATAGATTTAATAGAACAAAATGGACTTGGGTTGTATTTGTCAGCCCTAACTTTAACCAAATGAACCGATTTGATGAAGGAAAAATCACCCCACACATCAATTTAAGGGTTAATATTACAACCTTTATATCTACTTTTTTAACTATTTATAAAAATTTAATTACAAGTATTAGCATCGTCCATGTCACGACCCAAGCCTAGGGCCTAGATGTGACATGGCGAATGAGGAACCCGAAGGAACCCCAAACAAGCCTCTCAAACTTGTCATCACACTTCATCGGTCGCGGAAGTACATTCAACATTAATTAACGGGAAATAGGGACTAAGGGCAAACCATTTCAAAATGACATCATAGAACAAGAGTCAAGCTCATTTACAAATACTTGTCCAACGCACACCTCTACATACATAGATAGGACGGGGCCATGACATACTACCGGCTCCC
>JAJOOR010028615.1:0-15000 GCA_036250505.1 Solanum acaule
CCCCTTTAAAGTTGACCCTCAAAATCGCATTTTTTGCGATTTTTGAATTTTGATACGGTTGTTCTAAAATTCGGGTTAGACTCATTTCCCACTCAATTTGACCCCCTGAATAAGAATATGAAGTCGAATTTCCAAAATGATGCACAGATTTTGAGATATATGGAAATTACAATTATAGGTGTTTCCGAAGCACATTTTCGGGCATTTTTGGGGTCGTTTCACAAAAGCGGAAGTCTAACATAAATTCTCAATAAGACATATACTAATCAAAAGAAGTGGTTGGTACGTAACTCGTATGTAACACCCCATAAATTTTTTGAGCTAAAACTCGAACCATTCTTCATAATGAGTGAGATTTTACCAAGGAATTTAAAATTTTCCTAAGTGCTAATGTCACTAGATGTAGTACCTTGAGTTCCAAGAAGAACGAAAGAGAGTTCATTAAAGTATTTCCCAAGTTCTTCTAAGTTTACGGTCAACTTCAAACGATTGTAACTTTTAGTACAGGATGAGTTAGGAGACCCATAAGATATAAAATTAAATCTATTTGAGTCCTCTTTCCAACACCGCCAAGTTTGCTAAATTTCGAGTTCGTATGAGGGAGATATCCCTGTTTGAAATCAGGTTGTCCAGTTAAGGAAAGTTACCCGAAAATATGAGGGGTATTTTGGTTTTTTCCTTACCCAATCAGATTAATTAATTTTTAGTACAATTTTAGGGGTCTAAACTGATTTGGTTCAATTTTATAATCCTTATCTACGCTTAGGGTTTTAGAAGAAAGTTCAAGAAGAGAAGATAGGAGAAAAGAGGAAAACTGTTCAAGGCGTTCATAGAGTTTTCTTGCGAATCGAAGGTTGTTTCACCAAGGGTTTAATCCCTAAGAGGTATGTGAGTTCTCACATTGTTGGGTTTGTTTACCCAAATCCCAATCATGTGATTTTTCAGCGTTCTTAAAGTTGAAGAGTTTGAGTTCTTGATTAGTTTCTTGAAGTATTACTTCCGTTCTTGAATTAGGATAGGTTTGATGAATTCTTAAGATGATCGTGTGGAGTTTAAAAGTTGTTTTTGAGTAGATTGTTGTGTAATTTGGTTGGGTTTTCGAATCTAAGTGATTGGGGAAGAAATCATTCGATTATAGGCGAATTAGGGTCGAAAAACGAGTAGGGCAATTCGTCGGGGTTTTATGGGAATGGGCTGGCGTAACGCCCCATCATTGCGTCAGTAGAGGGTCTGTAGGTAGAGGGATGGTGCCCTGCTCCACTCAGTGCGCCAGGGTCGCCTGCCCCCACTCCTTCTCCGTTGTTTTGCCCATCTGAGTCCTTTAAAAGGGTACCTTCAAGCCCTATCGATTCTAAACACTCTAAACTACTTCTAAACATCTAGAAATCATTCATAACATGAATCATAACCTTGAATTCATAATTCAAATTCAAGGTTGAGTTAAGAGTTAAGTCTTGAGAGTCCTTCAAAGTTGTTTGAGAAAGTCCCTTTGAGTCTTTTCGAGGAGTCTTCTATAATTACTTATAAATTGTTTCAAGTCTCAAGTAAGTGAGTATGAGAATGAGGAGAATGTATTCATGAGTCCACTTTATCATTGAGATTCTTGAGTCGAGTCGTTCATGCCCATAAATTCTGCATGAACTCCATAATTTGAGTATCTTTAAGAGGAGTAATACCTTCAAGTTCTAAGTCTTGAGTATTGAGTTCCTAATCCTTTTGAGATTATATTCCTAATCATGGGACTAAATATGTTACCCATGAAGGTCCTTGAGTTGAGTAGTTTATACCCATAATTCTGCATGAACCCTATGAGTCGAGCAGTTTTGAGATGAGGAGTATCATTGAGTCCTTCAGTTGAGTAGTTCATGTTTATAATTCCGCATAAACCCTCTGAGTTGAGTATTACTAAGACGAGTAGTATCATTGAGTCTTTGAGTTATATGTATGGTTATTAAAAACCTTGAATTGAGTTGTTCACGTCCACAATTCGGCATGATACTTATTTTGTGAAGTCTTTTGCAAACCTTTTTAAAAACTTGTTTTAAGACTTAAGCATATGAGTTTGAGGAACAGTAAAGCTGAGTTCCTTTACGTTAAGATGATATATGGGAACTAAGTATTCCCAAGAGTAAACACCAATTTCCAAAAGAGTTTTCATGAGCAATTCTGAGTACCATCTCTTTTAAGAGAATGATTTTCGAGTAATAATCTCAAACCACAGAAAGACTTATGTTTTTTTAAAAACATATGAGCTAACATATTTTGGGAGTAGTATTGAGCACTGATATGGGAGAGAGTTAATACAACTCACAACCCCCATAAATCATGTAGGCAATGTGGGTAGAAAGGGTCATACTTTTTAGATGATTCCTTATTTCTTTTTAGTATAGACTAGTGGATCCACTTAGTAGTCGGTCCTATACCCTGGTAAAGTATAGGAAAGTTCTGGCAACGTGGGCTAGACGTTGTATCATCACATAGCTCATAGTGATGGTTTTCGGTTAGAGAATCTCCCACAGAGTTTATTTTGTATTTTCATATACAAAAAGAGTTTATTTTGTATTCTTGCAAACAAACTGAGTATATTGTATTCTTCAATACATTGAGTTGCTAGCAACTATTTTGAAAGTTTTCCATATATTGCATCTTTTATTGTTGCTTTATCTAGAGTTGAGTATCCAGAGTTGAGTCGCTTATTTATTAAGTTGAACCATGTTTCACATAGTTGAGTCTCCTATTTGTTGAGTTGAACTATGTTTCACAGAGTTGATTCTCTTATTTATTGAGTTGAACTATGTTTCTTTGAGTTGAGTTGATTTGAGTGAGTTGAGAAGAGGTAAGTATGTTTCTTTTCCATCAGTTCAAGCTTATGTTATGCTTTAGAAACCCCCCTCACATGCTCGTACATTCCATATACTGATGTCATTTGTCCTGCATACATGTAGCTAGGGTCATCAACAAGAGGTTAGTTGATACCACTTGCAATTCCTGTCAGCTTTGGTGAGCCTTCTTATATTTCGGTGGACTTCACTTTTATCTTACAGTTAGTAGTTTTCAGATGTCATGGGTCTTGTCCCAATATCCTTCTATAATAGTGGATGCTTCATAGATAAACAAAGTTGAGTAGTGTTCAGTATGTATCTTCCTTGAGTTGTTTTTACAAACTCTGAGTTATCTATTGAGTATTGTTCAGTTTATTTTTAAGTTGTGTTTATTGAATTTAATTCAATTTTTAAGTTTTTCTATGCTTGAGTTAGTCTTCCGCTTGTAGTCACCAAGGATGAGGGTTTACTTGGGGACCATCAATGGTTCTCGAGTGTCGGACACATCTAGGGTGTAGACTTGGGTCATGACACCATACACCATACACCACGTACAAATGTCTGAAAACTTAAATGACATAATATCTATAAATGTGTCTCGACTCTCGGATCATAAGGACTCACAAATGTTTAATGTCAAATGGATCATCTTACATTAGTCAAACAATGTAGGCACATGTATGCATTAGTACATGAAAAGTACTAAGTTTAATGGCAATGCACAAGAGTTATGGAATCATGCTAAAAAGGACTTTACATGATATGCAATGACCAAGTCAAATCATAAGATAAAAGGTTAGAAAACATAAGCCATAATCATGGGCAATGAAAGTTGAGCATTTTTAGAACACTTGTGAGATACTTTAGAAAGTAACCTTAGTTCATTATTGTGGGAAGTTTTCCATATAACCAACATAGAGCATGTGAGATATAACATGGAATACACTGTCTATCCACTCCTAAAAAGGGATGCCCTTACTTGACAAGGGAAGAAACGTGAGTCTAAGCTAATGTGGATCCACTATCTAATGTGTATGTGAGACAATATCCTATGGTGGCATATAGTTATGGGACAAGGAGATTGCTTCTAGAGACCTGACCTTAACTAACAGGAGAGCCTCTAGCTCAATGTTATTTTGGTGCTAAGTATAAATCCCACAGAATAGTCATTAATAATATTAATTTCATCATCCATGGAAAGGCACAACTAAGCAACCAATCCAAGATAAAGTTCATTTAGAATATCTCTTTTATCTTGATTCAACTTATGTGAGAAAACATTTCGACCTAATGAATCCTTATGTGAGAAAACCTTTCACAATCATGTTCCTAGTAGTATGTGAGAAGACCTTTTCACAACAACAACATTGATACTTTACTCTCAGAGCATCCTTAAATTGTGTTCATCAACTTCACAAAAGCATGCATATCTTCATAAATTCATCTTTCATAGTTCATATACTTCATCATTAGTTAATAGTCTAAATATCATGGATCATACACGGGTTCATATATATTCAACTCAAAATCATGTAAATAATTTCAATTCATGCATTCGAAGATAGAAAATAAGTAATCGAATCATAATTGAAAAAAACCCATGAAGTTGTAAATACCCTGACTTTTGAATTGAGAATTTAAAATTGGAAGACTTGAGGAATTTAGGAACCCTATTGATGAAAAGACTCCATACGTGAAGACTAACATACCTTAGTAATCAATTCCCAATATCTGTGGTGAATTGAGAATCTTGATGTGAAACCCTAGCTTTTTCTTCCTTAGTTCTAGGGAGGATTTTGGGGGTGATCTTGGAGGGAAATTTAGGAATTAGGTGAATGATTTAGAATGTGTAGTTTTAGGACTTAATTCACTTATGTAGGTCTTGAAATAGGGGTTAAAAAGACATAGTGTAGGTACCAAACACGTAGGGGAAGACTAAAATGACCCTAGCTTAAAAGTATATGAGGTGACCTAAATGAAAGGTAGAACAGTCCTTTAAAGGCATCACTAGCCATTTAATGAACCGTCCAGGAGACATCCTCCCTGTCAGCCCCTAAACGGCTGGGTTGGCTCACCTTAACGGCTTGCACAACCATATATTGGTTGTTTAGGGAGCTGTCCAGGTGACCTTGAGTCTTTGCAGCCTTAAATGGCCAGCCCACTATCCTTAAACAACTAGTGGGGCCTTAAACAGACCTTTAGGGTCTTGTGAAGGGTCCTTCTGTTTTAGGCTTATGGACTTTCTCGTTAGGTGACTTTAACATTTCTAAAGTCTGAGCTGTTACAATATCTTCCTCTTGGGAACACTCGTCCTTGAATGGAACTCAAACTAGCATCAAAAGAGTAGGAGGGAAACTAACAACCCAACATGAATGCAACTTCATTCAAATGCACATAACCAATGAGACTGATATATGGGTATATATGGATTCTCATTTTTATCCATTTTGTCCATATTTGTATGAGCTTAAATAGGTTGAAGTCCATATTTACCCATTTAAGAAAATATGAGTGATTAATTTAATTTAATATGGGAAAAATGGTTCCATTTAATTTATATTGCCTAAAACAGCCACCCCTAATATGATGACACCCAATTTTGACCCTCTTTTCTTTAAATTACATTTTGTTTGAGCTTCGGAGTTAATAACTATTATTATTTTTTGTCATTATTTTCTATTATATTTACAACTTGGTATTATTATGATGATTATTATTATTATGATGATGATTATTATTATTATTAGTATTAGTATTAGTATTATTGTTGTTGTTGTTGTTATTGGTGGTGGTGGTGGTGGTGTTGTTGCTGTTGTTGTTGTTGTTGTTGTTGCTGTTGTTGTTGCTGTTGTTGTTGTTGTTGTTGTTGTTGCTGCTATTGCTGTTGTTGTTGTTATTGCTGCTGTTGTTGTTGTTGCTGTTGTTGTTGTTGAGATTCAATATAATAAGGGAAATGATAACTCTCTTTCGAATTTTTTGTCTCAAGAATATTTAAATTCATAATGAGTTTTTATACAATTTTAGGAGATGTAAGTACTAAAATTACTATATTATGAGAAGTTTAGGAACCCCTCTCTCTACTTTCTCTCTCCAATTGTAAATCTCTCCCAACTTTTAAAGTTTTCAGTTCATCGGATACTAGCCGGAAGTAAATAAAATTTGGATAGTTTGCTCATAGGCCTTGCAGTCGACCATCTCTACAAGGTAATATATTTTTTTTTTTGACGTCTTCTATTAGTATTTCTCTGATCTAAGCCGTGACTATGTCCGGCTAAAAGATTCATATCTATGTCGGATAATTAACTTCTCTTTTATATTCACTATGAAAGATCTAGATTTTATCAAAATATAAATAAATTTATATATGATTTCTTGATTTGGTTCCAAGATGGTGGTACAGTCAGATTCGATACTATTTTTATTGTCTTTGTCTTTGTGACTTCGTCTAGCCAGCCGTGGTTCTAAGCCCATTAACGAGTTGAAAAAGGGAGCCTATACTCGATTAGAACTGTTAGACACATGGGTTCAATAATAATACGTATTAAATATTGACAGGCCCCTTGCTTGGGCAAAATGATAGATCCTTCCATACAATCATCAAACTATATAAAAAATTGTATATATTTTGATTCGGATTTATTCCTTGAATTCGAATGCTAAACTAGATTGAAGTTGACCGCGCGGATTACCGCCAGTCATCAGAGATCCTGTAAATGGTTTCAGCGCCTAGGAACTTTCATGGTAAATATAAAATTGATGTGATGTATATGACATAGATATATTTTTTTTAACATGGATCTAGGAGAAGTAAGTACTAAAAGTACTAGATTTGAAGAGGTAGATAAAGCTCAGAACCTTGATTTGTTAAACAAATGGACTATTCCTAAAGTTGATATTAAAACAATTTATGATTAGGATTGGTTTGATAGAATATCTCATAAACAGTTAATAAAAACTATTGAGCAATTTTTGGCATTAAATTCGTCCGAACAGACTATTCATTTATTAAATAAACGAGATATCAATTTATATAAAAATCAGTTTAATTTCTTGGATATTGGCATGGTTCAAATTGCTTTTAAACCATTAACTCTTAAAAGGTTACCTGAAACATTTTTATCTGTTCTACGTGATGCTAGAAATTTAATTTTACATAATCTTTGATGGGTTCAATTGAGTCCACTGTGGCATATGATCCTGTATATTTTAATACTCAACCTAATTTGCAATTATCTTTAACTGATGTTAATATTCTTGATGCTTTATCTTTAAATGTTAAAACGCATGGTTATAATTATGTACCTGGATCTGAATTAATATATTTATCATATAGAATTTATTTTAAATTGCTATCTACGTTAAATGCGAGATGTAAGTTATATGATACATCTAATCAGACTATTTTAGTAGAAATGAATTTTGTTAAATCTAAGGTCACTATTAGAAGATATATAAAATGGAAATAAATTAATTTTCCAACAACTTGGACACTAAATTATGTTATATCCCCTAGTTAGATAACAAATGATGTCATTAATTTTGAGTATTCTCATATTACACAAAATCCTAATAGCATGATTTGCATTCAGTTTGATGATAAAAGTGTTCCATATAGTAGACATTCATTTTCTGATAGGAGATTGTCTGCTATTCATCATATTTCCCCAATTGAACCTATGTATGGTCCAACTCGTAATTGTGCTGCTTCTTTACATACCATACCTTCTACGATTTCTTTTCTTATTATATCTGCTGATCAAAATAATAAACTTGTTAATAAAATAAAAATTGATCCTCGAACGAATATTGTTCAAGCTAATGATAATTCTGCTGATATTTCTGATAAGGATATTCCTTCTGTATCTGAAATGGATTTTGATCCTAATAAAACTTAATGATGAATGTACACAAAATAGATTTTAGTCCAGGTTCACTGGCAAGAAAATACATTCAGAAAGAGTTCTTGAGTAATAAATGGAACCAGTTTAAAACATGGTTTTTTGACACTTATAGTGCTAATGATTTGAATAATATTTCTCAAGAATTTTATGAAACTTGTGCTCTACATAATCAAATTATGTATTTTGTACCTTGGTTTATAACCACTTATTTACCTTTATACATCAACGTTCTTGAACAACCTTATATAGATGGATCTGGTAATATTATTAAAGTTGTTTATCCACCTCAGTCATCTTTTATTTTACCAAATAATACAGGTATCACTTTTACTATCTTTCAAAAAATTGTTGAAGAAGTTGTTGCGACAGTCAGCATCAATGAAATGAATAATTTAATTTTCCAAAATAATTATTTGGGTCTTTATGTTAAAGTTTTAGGTGAACATATTAGTTCTCTTGACAAAAAAATTTGAGACCGATCATTCAGATAGATGGGGGTAAACTAATAAGCTCAGATATTAATGAACTCTATAGAAGAGTTATCTATCGGAACAATACCCTTACCGATCTATTAACAACAAGTAGATCTACGCCAGGAGAATTAGTAATGTGTTAGGAGAAATTAGTACAAGAAGCGGTGGATACACTTCTTGATAATGGAATTCGGGGACAACCAATGAGGGACGGTCATAATAAAGTTTACAAGTCATTTTCTGATGTAATTGAAGGTAAAGAGGGAAGATTTCGTGAGACTCTGCTTGGTAAACGAGTCGATTATTCAGGACGTTCTGTCATTGTCGTGGGTCCTTCACTATGAATTAATTGCATTATTAATCCAAATAAAAAATGATATAAAGACTTCTGATACTGCCTCTACTTCTAAATGTAATTCAGAAGTTCAAATTGTTTCTACCCATGTGCAAAGGCCCCCTGAGATTCAGGATTTTAAATTTAAATCATTAAATAATTTGGAGGAACTTCTTGATAAAAAAATTGTCAGGATTAAGCGCAAAGCCTATTGATTTGTCAGACAATTTTGCAGATGAAATGGAAAATATTTTTGATTTTAAAAATAATGTTTCTTCATAAATTAATAAACTTCGTGGTTAACCTAAAAAGAATAGTAATACTAAGTATGCCCATAAACCAAACATACATACCTATTATTATTTCAGACCAACTCCTCAAGATATGTTAATAGAGGAACGACTGGAATCAGACTAATACCTCATATAGTGGGTCTGAAATTTATTAATGGAATCTTGATGGATTGACTGATAGATAATTAACTATTCTTGTTCATAGAATGCTTATGTATGCAACTATTTGTAAAAGTGTTAAAAACACAGATAGAAATATTTGCAAAATGATTGTTGCAGGTTTTACTGGCCAACTAAGAGGTTGGTGGGATAATTATATGAGTATTAAGCAAAAAGCAGCAGTGATAAATGTTATTGCTGATAATGAAGGTGTTGATAACTTAGGCATGGCTCTAGTAAAAATTAGAGAAGACACTGTTTATACTTTAGTCTTAATCATTTTAGCACATTTTAATGGTAGATTTACCAATCAGTGTGAGAATGTTCGTACCTTATTAAATGGTCTACGCTATAGAACCTTAGGTGAATTTAGATGGTATAAAGATACTTACATGAGTAGGGTGATAGAATTTCCCAAAAATAATTATGAGCATTGGGAAGCTAAGTTTATAGATGGCTTTCCCCCTTTATTTGCCGAAAGATTTAGAAAAGCTCTGAGAACTAATCATGGTGAAATTCCATATAAGGAGTATACTTATGGTAAGCTGATAGGAGTTTGCACTCAAGAAGGATTAAATTTGTGCAATGAGTTAAAATTATCTAGACAGCTTGTAATGGATAAGCTTAACGAAAGATCTCAGTTAGGAGACTTTTGTACCCAGTTCATTTTACCTGATACTTCTTCTTATAGGAAGAAAAAGAAATATAGGGATTCTAAATACTCTAACCCTGATAAACCTTATCAGAAAAGAGGTCTAGATATAGATCTAAGGAAGAACGCGACGCCAGAAAAGCTTTTCGTAAATCAAATAGATTTACCAAAAATAGGTCTAAGCGTGATCTCACTAAAATCAAGTGCTATAGATGTGGAAATTTCGGTCACATAGCATCAAATTGTAAGCTTGAAAAATTGAAATCCTTAGAACTTGATGAAGGAGTTCATGATAAGATTTATAGTTTGTTATATACTTTAGGTTCTGAGTCTGATTATGGTTCTGATTCAGGTTCTGAAGAAGAAGTTGATTTGCTTGATAAATCTAATAGTAATCAGCATGATAAAATGAATATTTGCAATTCTTGTCATGGTGATATATGTTCTTGTGAAAATGATGAATTTTATAAATTACAATCTCAATTTCAAGATCTAAATGTAAATACTATTACTTCTGATAATGTGATAGAACTTCTAAGAGAAGTCACTGATAATGATCTTTGAGAAAAAATTATTCATTTAGCTGCAAATAATAATGCTAGTTCAAATTCTTCGAAAAATTCAAAGAAACAAAAGAATGATTTTGAATTTGAATGTACTGCACCTTATTCATTGTCTGAAATTAATAACAGACTTAATAAACAGACTACTCCTACAAGAGATTCTTCCTTTGATGATTTGAAAAATGAAATTAAATCTCTTAAACAAAATCAAATGATTTTTGATCATTCAGATAGAAACTGTTTATAACAAAGGAAAAAATATTATTGAAGAAAATACTCTTGCAAAATCTATTAATCTTGATCCTAGACAAGCTATGTTTTTAGGAATGATGCAAATAGTTACTGATATTGGTATGATTGATGGTGGAGCCGATGTTAGTTGTATTCAAGAAGGTCTTGTACCTACTAAATATTTTGAAAAAACAACTCATATGGTTAAATCTGCTTCTGGACATGCTTTAGATATAAAGTATAAATTACCTATTACACGTATTTGCCAAAATAAAGCCTGCATTCCGCATTTCCTTTTCTTGGTTAAAAATCAGTTATACCCTCAAATCATACTTGGAACCCCCTTTATAAATGCTATTTATACATTTACTAGCATAAATGCTAAAGGATTTACTGCTACTAATGAAAATAGAAATATAAATTATACGTTTATCACTGACCCTATTTCTCGTGATATAAATGCTTTGATTAATATGAAACAAAGGCATGTTGAGTCTTTGCAACTAGAATTATTTAGTATATTATATTTGATACTTTGAAATCTACCAAAGTACAGGAAAAATGAAATTGATCTATGAACAAATTGTTATTGATATTTGTGCCGATAATCCTAGTGCTTTTTGGAATAGGAAAAAGCATATTGTTACTCTTGCATATGAAGATGAATTTTCTGAGAATGATATTCCTACTAAATCTCGTCCTTGTCATATGAACACCGAATTGGTAGAATTTAGCAAAAAAAGAAATTGATAATTTGTTATAAAAGGGTTTAATAAGACCTTCAAAATCACCTTAGTCTTGTATAGCATTTTATGTTAGTAATGCTGCTGAAAAGGAACGTGGTGTTCCTAGATTAGTTATAAATGATAAACCTTTAAATAAATTCTTAAAATGGATAAGATATCCTATCCCCAATAAAGGAGATTTGCTTTCAAGATTATATGATGCTAATATATTTTCCAAATTTGATTTAAAATCGGGATATTGGAAAATTCAAATATTTAAAGAGCATACTTATAGAAATGCTTTTAATGTTCCATTTGGACAATATGAATGGAATGTCATGCCTTTTGGATTAAAAAATGGTCCTTCTGAATTTCAGAAAATAATGAATGATATTTTTAATTCTTATTTGGATTTTATAATTGTTTACATTGATGATATATTAGTATTCTCTAAAACATTTGAAACACACATCAAGCATCTTGATATCTCTAAAAAAATTGTTATACAAAATAGTTTAGTTATTTCCAAACCAAAAATGAGTTTGTTTCAAACAGAAGTTAGATTTTTAGGACATAATATTTGTCATGTTAAGATTACTTCGATTCAACGATCTATTGATTTTGCATCAAAATTTCCGAATGTTATTACTGATAGGACTCAATTATAAAGATTGTTGGGAAGTTTAAACTATGTATCCCCATTCTACAAATATCTTTCTCGTGATTTAGCCCCCTTTATATGATAGACTAAAAAGGATTATAAACAACCTTGGACTAAAGGTCACACTAGTCTTGTTAAAAATATTATGGAACGTGTTAAATCTCTTCCTTGTTTAACTCTTGCTAATCCTATATGGCAAAAAATTATTGAAACTGATGCTTCTAATATTGATTACGGAGGAATATTAAAACAGATTAATCGTAATGATAAAAGTGAATATTTGATTAGATTTCACTCAGGAAATTGGACTGAAGCCCAGAAAAAATATGCTACTATGGCTCATGAAATACTAACAATAGTCAAATGTGTTTTCAAAATTTTAAGATGATTTATATAATGAAATGTTTTTGATAAAAACTGATGCTCAATCTATTAAACAAAGATTTTAAACATGATGCTTCAAAATTGATATTTGATAGGTGGCAGGCCCAAGTAGCTCCTTTTGATTTCGAGATTCAATATAAAAATGGAAGTGATAACTCTCTTCCGGATTTTCTGTCTCGAGAATATTTAAATTCATAATGAGTTTTTATACAATTTTTATTGATGAATAAACATTAATTACTATTTTAAAAGTAATTCCTCTTAATGAAGACCTGCAAGAATTTATAATATGTAAGATTATTAATGATATTATTAGAAAAGATTTCTCTATACATGATTATGAAGAAAGTGTTGATATCAATAATAATAATTATTAGAGTGATTATTATGATATATCCGAATAAAGCAAAGTGTTATGTTTGCAGGATGGACCCTCCTTAGATTACCAAAGGCAGAGGTAGGACTAATAATGCAAGGGGAAGATCATCCCCAGGATAGTCATACGGATCCTCTTCTAACTCCCCTGTTATACAAATGGGAAGGAGTTTGATAAACTCAAAAGTCTCTCAAAGTGAGGCTTCATCTTCAGTACATCTAGAAGATATCCCAGAAAACAGTCTGGTATACGCACAACTACATGCATATTTTTCTTAAAAGCAAAGTGATACTTTTGCATCAATAGCTAAAGAAGATAATGATGATATCGAATTTTATGAAAAGTTATCAAAAAAGAAATGAGATTTCTTTTAGAAAACTCTGAAATTCAGAGAAAAGAAGAACCCTGGAAGATATTCCAGCGATACCTAATCAATGGATTATATTTTCTGGGTGAGTTATACAAAACCCGATCTTATTATGAGATTATACTGATAAGCACTGATAATGTTGAATTTCTACATTTTTTAGGCTACAATACCAGTGAGAATGTTTATAACTTCTCTAAAATGATAATTAAACAGATTATATTTGTTGAAGATTGGGGTATCTCCACTATGAAAGAAAGGCAGATCAACCTAAACAAAATCTCTATGAGTTTCACCTGGGACTATATTCAGTGTTTTGATAAAGTCATCTATTACAATAATGATAGACATAAACACACGTGGTTTATAAAAATATGTTTGCACATACTTTTATAAACCACGTGTGTTTATGTCTATCATTATTGTAATAGAGGACTTTATCAAAAGTCTGAATATAGTCCTAGTAGGTGAAATTCATAGAGATTTTGTTTAGGTTGATCTGCCTTTATTTCATAGTGGAGATACCCCAATCTTCAACAGATATAATATGTTTAATTATCATTTTAGAGAAGCTATAAACATTCTCACTGGTATTGTAGCATGAAAAATGTTGAAATTCAACACTACCAGTGCTCATCAGCATAGTCTCATAATAAAATTGAGTTTTGTATGACTCACCCGGGAAATATAATCCAATGATTAGGTATCGTTGAAATATCTTCTAGGATTCTTTTTTTCTCTGAATTTTAGACTTTTCTAAAAGAAATATCATTTCTTTTTTTGATAACTTTTCATAAGTTTTGATATCATCATTATCTTCTTTAGCTATTAATGCAAAAGTATCACTTTGCTTTTGAGATAATTATGTCTGTAGTTGTGCGTATAACAGAATGTTTTCTGGAATATCTTCCAGATGTACTGAAGATGAAGCCTCACTTTCAGAGACTTTTGAATTTATCAAACTCCTTCTTCCCATTTGTATAACTGGGGAGTTAGAAGAGGATCCATAGGACGATCCTGGGGATGATCTTCCCCTTGTATTATTACTCCTACCTTTGCCCTTGGTAATCCAAGGAGGGTCCATCCTGCAAACATAACACTTTGCTTTAATCAGATATATCATAATAGTCACTGTAATAATTATCATTATCGATATCACCACTTTCTTCATAATCATGTATAGAGAAATCTTCTCTAATAATATCATTAATAATTTTACATATTTTAAAGGGTTACCTGAGACATTTTTAGCTACTCTACGTAATGCTAGAAATTTAAATTTTAGACAATCTTTGATGTGTTCGATTGAGTCCACTGTCATTTACAGGATCTTTGATGATTGACGGTAATCCGCGCAGTCAACTTCAATCTAGTTTAGCATCCGAATTCAACGAATAAATTCGAATTGAAATAAATATAAATTTTTATATAGTTTGATGATTGTATGGAAGGATCTATGCTTCACCTAAGCAAGGGGCCGACCAAGATTTAATACGTATTTTTATTGAGTCCACGTGTCTAGTAGTTCTAACCAGGTATAGGCACTCTTTTTCAACTCCTTAACGGGCTTAGAACCATGGCTGGCTAGATGAAGTCACAAATACAAAGCCAATAAAAATAGTACCGAATCTGACTGTACCACTATCTTGGAACCAAATAAAAAAACCATTTATAAATTTATTTATATTTTGATAAAGTCTAGATCTTTCATAGTGAATATAAAAGAGAAGTTAATTAGCCGACATAGATATGAATCTTTTAGCCGGACATAGTCACAGCTCATTATAATTATCATTATTATTGTTGTTATTATTATTATATCTTTATCATTATTATTATTATCATTATTATCGTTGTCACGACACGGACCGTCGTGATTGGCACCTACACTAACCCTGCGGTGGGAGAACCAACTAACCTCAAAACTAAACATTTAAAGATACGGAAACAAGTTTAAATGCAGAAATAAAGTGGAGTTCCCATAAACTCCGGAAGTCTAACAAATCGTACTAAAACATTGAGGAAAACACCCCGAGAATCTGAAAGTCAATGTCCCAAA
>JAJOOR010028616.1:0-11099 GCA_036250505.1 Solanum acaule
GCGCAATATATGAAAGATTTGAGTATAAATGTATAAAATATAAATAATTTTATCGTTGTAGATTAAGTAGGTATAGTAAAATTGTAATATTGATTACTATTTTTTTTCTCGAAAATATAAATTAAATGTAAAATGTTGAATGAATTTGGTAGTATAAATGTAATGAAATTGGTATGAAAGTGTGTTCACTAATGTGTAAAAAAGTTATTTAAATTTTTGAAGAAATGTATGAAAAGTGTTTTAATTTGGTATCAAATTTGAAATTTTATTGATTATATATGTTTTGTCATTTGTGTATAAATTTGTGTGAGAGTAATGAATTATTTGGTATGAGAAATGTATAAAATTGGTATGAATGATGATTGTTGTATGAAACGTGTATTAAGTGAGTATGAAATGTGAAATATTATTTTTTGTATGAAATTTGTTTTGTAGTGTACTGTCTGAATGATATTTGTATGAAAAAATAATGACGAGCGTGTATAATTTTGTTGTTATTATAATCAATTTACGATGGAACAGGAAAATATGCAATTCAAAAAGTGTCGGAGCATAAATTGATACCAAAAAATATTGTTTCAGTGCGTATTATCATATTATATATAGTTTTGTAAAGTTTTTTGTACTTTTGCATCTTGTAATACTAACACAATAATTTATGATGGAACAGGAAAATATACAATTCAAAAAGTATGGGAGCATAAATTATTGTCGTCTAGTTAAAAAAGAATTGTAGGGAGACCACAACATGAATGTTGAAAAGGATTTGTTGATGTAAAATGCAAGAGGTCTAAGGTTACGTGCAGCAGAGGCGTATCCAGAGGGGGTTCCGTGGGTTCACATGAACCCATGCTCCCCTCTCTAGATTATATATAGTAGTGTTATATTTTTTAAATTTTTTTTAAATATAGAGGTGTGAACCCACGTTAAAAATAACATATAATAATACGATGAAGATTGAGTGCACCTCTTTAAGCAAATATAGAAATTTAAATCTTATATCTATCTTATTTTTGTTACTAACACCCCTCCAAGTAGTTATCGGTAGCACTTATGGCGTTTCAATAAATTTTTCTTTTATTTTTTTGCTTTAATCTTTTAAAATTTTCAAATGTGTAACATTGAAAATTCTTTAAAAAAATAGCTTGGTATAATTTTTATATAATTAAATCAAATGTGTATATTAAAATTTAAAACTAGTAGTATTATATATGTTGGACCTATAATTTTTAAAGTTTTACGGTTCAGTGTTAAGAACGTAAAGGTTAAATCGATCAAATTTATATCTTAGATGCATCTATTCATAATAATGCACCCATCCTTATGAAATCTTGAATACGCCTCTGACGTGCAGTACATGTCGTCGGGAGGGACACAACAAGAAGACATGTTCAAATTACCTTGCTGGAAAAAAAAAGACATATTTATTTTTATTTTGTTTTGGTTGTTTTAATGACAAACTCATGTTTTGATTTATTTTGTCTTTTAAGTTAATGAATTATAATTTCAGAAACATTTATTATGTGTACTAGTTAATCATTTGTGTATTAAGTGTTTTTCAAATGTATAGTAAAAAAACTAGATAATGATGGTATGCAATTGATATCAACTGGAAATTCAAATCTTAGTATGACAGTGGTATACATTTGGTATCCAACTGATGTCCCAGCGATAAAATTGAAAAAAAAAATCTTGTAATTGAGATTTCAACTGAAATAGTCAACCTAAAACTAGTTAATGTTGCATCTAATTTGTATACATTTGGTATCGAATTGATATCCCATTGAAAAAATTGAAAAGAGGGCATGTAATTGAGATTTTAACCGAATTAGACAACCTAAAACTAGTTAATTTTATACTCAATTGGTATACATTTGGTATCTAATAGATATCCAAGGAAAAATTGAATAAAACATGTAATCGAGATTTCAACTAAATTAGTCAACCTAAAACTAGTTAATTTATACCCAATTGGTGTATACTTGGTATCGAACTGATATCCCATTGGAAAAATTGAATAAAACAAGTAATTGAGATTTCAACTAAATTAGTCAACCTAAAACTAGTTAATTTGTACCCAATTGGTGTACACTTGGTATCAAACTGATATCCCATTGAAAAAATTGAAAAAAAAATGTAATTGAGATCTCAAATGAATTTGCCAGCCTACCAACAATAATCATGTTTCATTCCGATACCAACTTCATTTTATAAGTAGTTATAAATTAATTATTTCACATAATTTATACAAATATTAAATCAATTTCATATCAACATTCGTACACTATATATAAAATTCAGTTCATACCAATATTATTCATGTTTCATTCCATATAGTACATAAATTTTAATAAAATAGTACACCATATTTGAAAAAAAAATCACACCAATATTATTCAAACATCATACCAGATTTCATGTGCACTGTGGCATTTAACAGACAACACTAAAATCAACTAATTGGGCTACTGATATCAAACCAATTTCATACCAATATCAAATAACACTTCATACCAGTTGAATACCAACATTTCATCACATTTCATACAATATTCATATATCATATATTAATGTCATATTCATTCAAATATTATTCAAATTTCATACAGTTTTCACATCAATATAAGTTTCGTAACAACAATAATCATAATACAATATTTTTACACAAAAAATACTAAATTGAATAATTCAAAAATAAATTAAATAAAATACTTATCCTAAACACTTTTTTGCCTTTTTTTGAAATTGGGATTTCTGAGTCCTCCTTCCTTGTTGTTCTTCTTGTTGATTGATTTTAAAGACTGACCAATTTCGACATTTGTTGTTTTTTTTTGTTTTTTTCTTTTTAATCTCACTTACGAAATCTGAATCCGAATCCGAAACAGAATGAATCGCTTCTACAATTTTCACCTTCCTATTTTTTCCCTTTTGATTTGCATGACTAACTGTTTTCTTTGCTTGACTAATCTTCAACTGAGAAGAAGCATCGTTTATCGGAATTTCATTATTTGTTGGCATTGCAACACTTATCTCTAGTTCAAGAGCAGAAACCTTGGCCAACGCCTCTTTTCGAGCTGCCTTCTACCGACAACAAAAGAGTTGATAGAGAGAACAAAAGAATAGAAAGAAAAAAACAGAATTCATATCTGACATTCTTTCCTGCACATATAATTTTTAAAACAAGTGCTAATTTTAAAACAAATACAGATCCACTTCTAGTGGGGCACAAGTAAGCATTCACTTCTTCCAATTATCAAACATAACAAAAAATTCATACAGAAAGGAAAGTATGTTATCTTATTTTTTTCCTTCCACATCCATGGGGCTCAATCGTGAGTTCTGCTGATTTTCTTTTTTAATGAAGAAGACGAACGTTGAAGATGGTGAGAGAGAAAATTAGTTCTATGTAAAAGAGGAACGTGGGGTGGAGGTGTGAAAACTGGGGAAAAAAATCTCTAAAATGGTGTAAGAGATAATGACAATTGATTCTCTATTAATGTTATCCCTAAAATGTTGTAAGAGATAATGACAATTGATTATCTTATTTCTCTTACTTATTAATTGTAAGGTAATTATAAAAATAATAACTAATTAATTTAATCAAATAAATTAAATTATAGATTAAAACTAATCTGTTAATACTTGTAATTAAACTGTTATAAGTAGTAATATAAAAAAAGTACATCTAAAGGCTGTAATATTAAGCCTTAAATAGATATGTGGGGTGAATTTTCCTATCACATAGTTGCCTTCTTACGTAAATTTTCCCATTTTAAACAATGACTAAACTTTGAATAAGGTCCAAAACTTTACTAGCCCACTCAATTTTATCCATTTTTAAGAAGATTGGGCTATTCACAGTCCAATAGCAAATTCTGGGCCTAAGCCCATATTAGTACATAGAAAAACCCTAGCAGTATATTACTCCTCCCAGCTTCTCCATTTGTAGTCTGCTAGCGCTTCTACTCCTTCAGATCGCCGAAAATGGTGAGTCTATGCAAATTTTACTTTTTTTCCACATGTTGAAGTTCATAAATGTGTTCGAATTTGATAATTTATGTATTTGGTTTTGTTGTTTAGCCGTTTAAGAGGTTCGTGGAGATTGGAAGGGTAGCCCTAATCAACTATGGAAAGGATTATGGAAGGCTCGTTGTTATCGTCGACGTCATCGACCAAAATAGGGTACTTTTTTTTCTGCACAATTTGTACAGTTTGGAGCTGCTGGCTATATTTTTGTGAAGAAAAATAAAGATTTGATTTTTTAGTTCTGTGTTTTTTATTCTTGCAAGTTGTTTTGGAGGATTTAATAAAAGGCCTATGATGGAATATTATAATATGCCTACATTGTCTGATCATTTTAACTTGATTGAGCAAATGTTGACTGAGGCCTTATTTTAATGATTCAGCAAGAATATCATGTTTAGATTGTTTATGTGGGAATGAAACAATTTTGCTTTGTAAAGCTGTGTAGGGAAGTGGAGTAATCTGAATGTTCTGTTAATATTATATCAATTTTCTGTTTTAGTTTAGAGGTTAATATTTGAAATGTGGGCTGTGTATGCCTATAATTAGAAAATAATGCCCGCCATTGTTCTGATTGTAAATGTTTGCTTTGAAGAAAAGTAAAGATTTGATTTTTTAGTGCTGTGTTTCTTTTTGCAAGTTGTTGTTTGGAGGATCTAATATAAGGCCTATGATGGAATATGACAATATGCCTACATTGTCTGATCATTTTAACTTGATTGAGCAAATATTGACTGAGGCCTTGTATTACGATTCACAAGAATACTATGCTTAATAGTTTCTAGGGATATAGTCTTTTTTGTGTGTTGTTGACTTTTTGTTGTCCTAGTGATAAAGGGTTGTTAAGTTTTGTGTTGTGTGGAATGGAATGTAGTTTTTCTTTGTACATTTGTGTAGGATTTTTGAGTAACCTCATAGCTCCATTAAAATAGGATCAGTTTTGTGCTTTATTTAATAGGTAATATTTGACATGTAGAAAATATTTCTACTTGTTTCCCATAAGAAGACTAATTTTCTGGTGATGTAGGAAAATTCTTCCTACCTTTATGTTTGTTTTGGTTTAGCTGATAGATGGAATGTGTTAGTTTTCTTGTTTCTTTTACTTTATAGAATAGAATGGATACAAGGATTATACTTTACAAGGGGGGATTTGAGGGGTTATACATCTTACCACTGAAAATGAAGTGGTAACACTATGATTTACTCTAATTTGCATAGTTGGTAGTTTGCCTTGTTCAGTGCCAAAATAACCTAGGAAAATGAAGTAAATGTTAACTCATTTTCACTTATTTTTTGAAATTATAGGCTCTTGTTGATGCTCCAGACATGGTGAGAAGCCAGATGAACTTCAAGAGGCTTTCACTTACAGATATCAAAATTGACATCAAAAGAATTCCAAAGAAGAAAACCCTGGTTGAGGCTATGGAAGCTGCTGGTGAGTGGTCCTTACTAGTTCTTTTTGAAATTCTACAAGTTGCAAATCGGCAATTGGTTTAGCACTTCCATCTTCTTTAGAAGGAGAATAAATTTCGATTTGTCTGGTTTATCCAGATGTGAAGACCAAGTGGGAGAGCAGTTCATGGGGAAGGAAGTTGATAGTGCAGAAGAGGAGGGCTGCACTAAACGATTTTGACAGGTTCAAGCTTATGCTGGCAAAGATTAAGGTGTGGTTATGCTCACTATTTAAGTTAGCTTCATTTTGTTATCTGCGCATCCAGTCAACCATCCAAAGATGTATAGTCAATTTCTGGATAGTAATCACTAGACGTGCATCTTGTTGTGTTACTACTAGCTTAGTTAAAATCATAATGCACTGTTGTGTTTGAATTGCTGTTTTCGTAGACTTTGTTTTTCTTTCTCCTTGCTAGACCTGATACATGTATTTTGACATTGCAGAGAGCTGGAGTTGTGAGACAGGAGCTGGCAAAGCTCAAGAAAACTGCTGCTTGAGAACTATCTGATCAGTGAAATTGATATATAGGATTTTTGGATCTTGTATTTTGTTTAGCTTTCAGGGATGTTATTAGAAGTATGTTATATTTCATGCCTTGCAATATTTAAGACTTTTTGAGATAATTTTTGTCTGAGATTTTTTGCTTAATTATGATGGGAAGCTACCAACTTCTGTGTCATCTGCTCCTTATTTCCTGAAATTGCTTGATGTCCTATTTTGTTTAAAACTCTTCATTTTTACCATGATTACTATCTCATCTCTGATGAGGTCTGGTTTTGGACAAGGTCTTCGTGTAACCACATCATTTCAAGCATACCAGTTGCCAGTTGGTGATGCAGAAAACTAAACATAATTTGCTTTTGACTCAAATTTTGGAGATCATTTTGTGCATGTTCTAAGTTAGCTACTACGAATATGTCACATTCTTTAGTGATAGGCTTCATGCCTCAATAAACCATAAAATCTCGAAGGAGATGCATATTTTATTTGGTTCCCTTAATTGTCAGAGATTCTAAATGAAATTTACTAGCAAATTTAAGAGATTATTGATATATTAAGCGAATTAAAAAAAGTAGATATTACCGATAAGGATATGTCATCTGATGAGCTTTCATACCTTAGGTAACAATAGTCTGCAAAATTTGCAAAGCAAAGAAGGTTTAATCATAAAGAAGAGAAATCCTCAGTACAATTTTGTGCTTTCATTAACTTGTTTATCTCATAATCCAAAAGCAAATTATGGGAGATTTGGAGTTGTACTACTACGAGCAATTAATGTTGATTTGGGTCTAGCTTCATGCTAGTAATTGGGAAATGGAGAACAGGTGAGCTGCCTTTAGAAAATCCTTGCACTTGAATGCCTTGGACTGGTAGTTAAAATCATCAGTACAACCTCGAACAGAATTTCTCCACCACACATTCGTACATCATCATCAAATATTTAATATATAACTTAGTACATATTACTCATCACTTCTTTGGATGAGGCCTAATAGCGTTACAATGACCAGAAACTCTTCAGGTAAAACAACACCAAGTTATAATGAAAAGTTGGATTAAGCTTTAGTTTTCATGTAGAAAATTTCAATTTACAGCACAGAGACATCCTTTTATAGGATCACAAGATTCAAACAACGAGAAAATTTCTCTTTACAAGTGCATCCCCTTACTTCCTGATTGAAAGAAGCTCAAAGCTCCGAAGAGGGTCATCACGGCTGCCCTTCGTAACTGAAGTTCGGGAGAACAGTGATGGTTTCGGTTCAGCTCCAGAATGAATCCTTTGTGTGGCAGATAAGCGCCCACTGCTTGACACTAATCTGCTGCTTGAGCGACTCTCCGTAGGTTCACCAGAAGAGCTCGGTCTGCTACTTGAAATTGCAGCCCTTCTGGACGAGCTACAATTTCTCGAGGTACGGCCTCTTTCTGAATCAGCTTGCTGTAAAATTATAAGCATATAGTTCTTAAAATCATTTTACAGTCAATTCTACTCTTTCACTGAAAAAACAATCATTTCAAAGATGGACTATATACAAACTTAAAGACAAGTACTACAAAGTGGTGGTTAGACCAACTTTGTTGTATGGGGTGGAGTGTTGGCCAATCAAGAACTCTCACATTCAGTAAATGAAAAGGGCAGAGATGAGGATGCTACTATGGATGTGTAGGTATACTAGGAGAGATAAGATTAAAAATAAGGATATCCGAGACAAGGGAGTGACTTCGGTGGAAGACAAGATGCGGGAAGTGAGGTTGAGATGATTCGTGCATGTTATGAGGAGATGCACAAATGCTCTAGTGCGTAGGTGTGAGGTTGGCTATGAATGGATTCAGGAGAGGTGGAGGTTAACCGAAGAAGTATTGGAGAGAGGTGATTAGACATGACATGACACAACTGTATCTCACCGAGGATATGACCTTAGATAGGAAAGTGTGGACTTGGATTGGGGGTAGAAGGATAGTAGGTAGGAGTGTGTCCACACTAGTAAGTCAGAGTGTATTAACTTGCTGTCGATTCTAGTAGTTGTGTAGTATTACTCTTATTTCTTGTTCTTTGATTTCTGTTATTATATGTTGTTTCGTGTAGTTTGATTATAGTATTATTTTGTTGTAGTATTGTTCTGCTACTATCTATTGTTTAATTACTGTATGTAGTTTCTTTATTTCCATTACTTTGTTTTCTAGACTGTTTTTATCTTGAACCTGGTGTTTATCAGAAACAGCCACACTACCTCTGAGGTAGAGGTCAGGTTTGGAGTACACTGTAACCTCCCAAGAGCCCACTTTCTGATACTACACTGGGTATGTTGCTATTGTTGTTTACTATATATGAGATCCTAAACTGTAATTCACTAATTAAGCATTAAAAGCTGAATGCTCATGCAAGCAAACCGATAATATTCTCCAATCGCACAGAGAAAAAAGTTCCTTAAATAGCTTTCAGAAAGAGAAGGATCAATACCACATCTTTAGATGAAGGTATATCATCTGAAGTCTTGTTTCTGGAGTGTTCCCCATGCCTACCAGAACTAGAAGCATTCCTCCGGGTAAATGCTCCAACAGCACCAGAAAACCTGTCCCGAATATCCTGTCCCACTAGATTACATGCCAAGCATCAAAAAATGATAAATTCAGTAGCTGCAAACTCAGTATTCGTCTTTTACATGAAAAACATATCTCCAAACATTCACCATTTGAATAAACAAACAGACGTACATGCTGGCTCATAATTTTGGGCATATCATCTAAGAAATTAAAAGTCAGAAAAGGATTACAAAAAGTCCAAAATAGGTCAAGGAAATTACCTGATGTCCTTCCCGGTCTTTCAGCAGATGGCACAGCATTTAGCAGCGCACTTCCACTAATATTCTGGTGGCAAAAACAAATCCACACTTCCACCTTAAAAAAATTAAGAACAGATTATCAACAACAGTCAAAACAAGTTTTACAAGCACTTACACGTCCTCTAGAACTGGCACCGATCTGAGGATACTTCAAAATGGTCCAATCAAACACATAGTCAAACTGATAACCTGCACCAGTGAAAAGGTTAAGATGGAGAGAGATCACAACACATACTTACAACAACAACAACAACAAACCCAAAGTAATCTCACAAGTTGGGCCTAGGGCATGGGGAGGGTAGCGTATATGCATACCTTACCCCTACCTTGTTTCCTATAGACCCTCGGCACACACTTCAGGTTTAAAATTGACTGTTACATCTCAGACAACTCAGGACTGAAATAGTAAAAGTGAGAGAATTACAAATATACCTTCACGGATAAACAAGTCCCTAAAAAGCCTCTTCAAATATGAATAGTCAGGTTTATCTTCAAACCGTAATGACCGACAATAATGGAAGAATGATATGAACTCTGACGGATATGATTTACAAAGCACCTGTTAGAAACACCATCAAATCATGGGTCAATTTACTCATCTGATCACTCACATCATCAGCAGATAATATACATTAAAGGCAAGACAGGCTGCACGAGATAACAATTGGCTTAATAAGATAAATACATTTTTAAATCATCCATTTTTGGGATAAGTACATCTTAAACCACCTATCTTGACAATAAGAAGTGTATTCTAAGATAATTCTATCACAGTTGACTAAAGGACGTCCACTTTGTAAGAAAACACGCAGTCAGAGTCACAACAGTGGTGAAGATGACATCATCAAGAATCATTAGTACTCATATATAGTACCTCTATTGGTGTCAACATCTTCTTCTCACTGATTTTATCATATTTCTGCTTCTTAGTACCAGCTTTCAATCCCTGCCATGGAAGACTGAGCAAGAAAAACTTGTCATCAAGTCATGAACACGTCCATAAATTTGCAAATGCATAGGAACTGGTCAGAAACAATGACAAAAAGAAAAAGGTGATAAAATCCAACCTTCCTCTAAGAAAATACATAAGCACATAACCCAGAGATTCCAGATCATCTCTTCTGCTTTGCTCTGGCAGGGAAAAAAACAAGACACATGTTTTATCAGTTACAATTGAATCTGTGGCTTACCATACCTGCAGTTACTTGACAACCTAAACATTATTAACCTACCAACTCCAAGGTGTGTGTTGACACTTGCATAGCGAGCTGTGCCGGTCAGATTCTTGTTTTCCCTGAGAAAAAATATTGGCATAATACCATGTAAAAGGCAGCTAAGACACATATTTCTCACAAATCGAACAAATCAAAGAATAATAAGACACAAAATTGACCAGTGTAAAGTCTTTTCTTAATATTTTCCTTTTGACTTCTCTGTCATTAGGAACACAGTAAGGAAACAAGGATAAGATTGTCACAATTTACTCGGAACTTGTTACACTAGAGCTTGATAATATTAAAGAGTAGAATTTTTTCTCAAATGCCGTAATGTCAGTCAGCTCAAACAAATTCATATTGTGATCAACAAAAATGATACAGCAAGGACACCAAATATAAGCAGTTAAGCACCAAATACCAGCGACTGATATATTAATTGGCAATATTAATGTACATTAAAAGAGGACACACAGTTCCATAAACTTGAAAATACAAGTTTCCCTTCCAGAATCTCCCTTCCAAGGATCAATTGAGACATTAATGTCATAAGCACCATATAGCGATTGATACTTAAGTTACTGGTAATATGTTAAAACCATCTAAGTAAATGCAAATCAATACAATAATCCATTGTCATTTGGCTATTCCACTCATTAAAATTACCCTGATGATAAATTTAAAGCAATATTTTTTAATTCTTTTCTGTTTTGCATTCTAAGTTTGGACTCAACTGACCAGCTTCCAATCTCTCTCAGGAAAAAACTGGTCAAAATTTTCCCTAAAAAGTAAGATAGGACCTTTTCTAGATTAAAGAAGGTACAAATACAGAGGCAAGAAAAACCAATGGGAATGTGTCGAACTACAAAACATCTTACATAGCATGTTTCCCAAAGTTTTCGTGAATAGACTGTCTAATAAGTGATCAAATAACAAGTATCAATATCAATCTATCATGTATTCTCCGTATGTGATCAAATAACAAGTATCAATATCAATCTATCATGTATTCTCCGTATGTGATCAAATAACAAGTATCAATATCAATCTATCATGTATTCTCCGTAT
>JAJOOR010028617.1:0-14500 GCA_036250505.1 Solanum acaule
TTTTAGAACTTTAGGTTGTGAACTTTAGAAATCTTGAATTATTGTAGGATTTTAGAACTTTAGGTTGTGAACTTTAGAAATCTTGAATTATTGTGGGATTTTAGAACTTTAAGTTGTGAACTTTAGAAATCTTGAATTATTGTAGGATTTTAGATCTTAAAGTTGTGAATTTTAGAGAACTTGAATTTTTGTAGGATTTTAGAAGTTTATAAGATTGTGAACGTTAGAAATCTTGAATTATTGTAGAATTTTAGAACTTTATGTTGTGAACTTTAAAAAACTTGAATTTTTGTAGGATTTTAGAACTTTAGTTTGTGAAACGTTAGAAATCTTGAATTATTGTAGAATTTTAGAACTTTAAGTTATGAATTTTAGAAAACTTGAATTTTTGTAGGATTTTAGAACTTTAAGTTGTGAACTTTAAATAACTTGAATTATTGTGGGATTTTAGAACTTTAGGTTGTGAACTTTAGAAATCTTGAATTATTTTAGGATATCAGAACTTTAGGTTGTGAACTTTAGAAATTTTGAATTATTGTGGGATTTTAGAACTTTAAGTTGTGAACTTTAGAAATCTTGAATTATTGTAAGATTTTAAATTTTAGGTTGTGAACTTTAGAAATCTTGATTTATAAAATTTATGAACTAATTATTAGGTTGAACTTTTGAAATCTTGATAAAATATAGTCTTTATGAACTATTTGTAATTTTGAAACGAATTTTGAAAGACTTTATAAGTTTTTAAATTGTGATTCAGATATTTTTGAATGTTAATTTAAGTTTGTTGTTTTATATTTTGTGTAGCTTCTTTACAATGTTTTGTGTTTGATTGGGACTGAACTAAATTGAATTGCTTTTGCAGGTGGGCAGCAGAAACTGAAAAAAATTGCAGAAAACGCAACGGATAGGGTGGTTTTGTTCGTCGCTTTTCTAGATTTTATTTTTTTAAAACCCAGAAAAGCGACGGACAGGGTTCTTTAGTACGTTGCTTTTTTTAATTTTTTTTTTTTAAATCCAGAAAAACGACGGACATGGTCCTTTAGTTCGTCGCTTTTTTGGATTTTTCAAAATTTTATTTCCAAAAAAGCGACTGATGGCGTCTCATTGTCCGTCGCTTTTCAAGATTCTAAAAAAATAAAAAATTAATTAAAGCAACAGACTTCATCTCTTTTTTAAAATAAAAATAAAAAAAGTGACGGACAACGTCGCATTCTTCAAAAAAGATAATTTTTTTAAAAAATAAATCAAAAGTGACGCAGTCCGTCACTTTTGGAAAATCGTTGAGCCAAAAAGCGACGAGATTGACTGCGTCGCTTTTCCGTCGCTTTTTGCCAAAAAAGCGACGCAGTCCATCTCTTTTTGACAAATTTTTAGTAGTGCATTAAACATTTAAACTCCTTCACCACAAGTAAAAAGCTTGATTCAGTAATTAACTATAGGGGTTCCGAATTTAGTGGGTGCATGAATTCGAATCTGACTAGCAATATTTTTCAATATTTTAGTTTGAAATTTGATACAGCTTATTTGTCAACACTATTTCGCATAATTTTTTTTTAACCTCAACGAAAATTTAACTCCACCATTAATTGTGTGGACTCAAAATTATTGATATATTAAACAAAACAAGTTAGGTTTCCCCCCTAAAATAAATGATAGACACATTACAAAACAAATTCGTTTTTTTTTTGTTTTGTGAGTCGTCGTTATCCTAATTTAAAGAGTATGTACTATACGCAACATAATTTTTCTTTCACTATTTTCGGATAAAAATGTTTTAAAATACAATATTATATATCGGTATATATCATAAACAAAATTTTGATGTATTTTTTTATAACAATGTTTAAAAACTTGATATACAATATTATACATCAATAAATAATATTTATACAAAATTATAAGAGATATTTATAAACACATATATAATATACTTTACAATATAATATATTACTATATAAAAATTGATTTAGTCTTTAGATTCATCCAAAACATCACATAATTACACTAAGTCACCCTAAAATTCATATTTAGTTTCCTTAATGGGACCCGATAATTTGTGACAAAGCTCACTTGAAACAAAGCTTATTTATAAAAATTCAATTTTCATATTTTAAAGCTTCGACCTAGCTACACTAATGGCTGCCTATAGAGTTTTTGGGGAACAATTATTGATTCCTTGCATCTTAATAGTATTATCATCCCAACGGCTAGAAAGTGTAATTATCTCATTTTTAAATATGAACTCAATTATTAATGTACTCCACGAGAGAAAATTACTCAGATGGTAAGCATCATCCATCTCTAATCTTATGATTATGAATTTGAGTTATCAAAAAATCAAAAAAGGAAAAAAACTTTGTATATTAACTTGAGACTATAGTCTATAAAAATCAATATATGTCATTAATCAACAAGAAGAATCTCACTGTAGAATGATTCCTATCTTTTCATCAAGATGATAATCATTACACACCATATATAACGGTACTGCTCAAATTGTCAAAACAATTACTCCCTCCGTTTCACAAAGAATGACCTCCTTTCCTTTTTAATCAGTTTCAAAAAAATGACCTCTTTCCTTTTTTGGTAACATTTTACTTTTTGCTTTCCACGTGGCCTGTTTAAGACCATAAGATTGAGGGCAATTTTGTACATTTGACATAACTTTAATTTAGGATCACAAGATTCAAAAGTCATCTTTCATTTCTTAAACTTCGTGCCAAGTCAAACTAGACCAAACTTTTTGAAACGGAGGGAGTATAATTGACAAAGTAGTACTGCTCGTAAATAATTGCACTAGTTTGTTCTACTTTATATATCCAACTTCCATTGGTTCCTCCTTTTAATTGGTTGAAACTTAAAACCAAAGATACATCTACTTAATTGGCAAAGTGTTCTGTTTTAAAGTAGAATAATTAATTGGAATCTACTCTCCGGAGAATTTTGGTAGCTTAATTGATTAACTATCTGAACTGTCTTGCTGAAGGCTCAATTCCCCACATTTTAATTCCCTCCCCTACCCCCATTTTTTTAAAAAGAAAAAAAAAACTCCCCTATGTTCACTTTTACTTGTCCACTATACTAAAAATATTTTTTTTCTTTTACTTGTCATTTTTAACATATTAAGAGAAAAACATATATATTTTTTATATTTTACCCTCAACATTAATTACTTAATATTAAAGACAAGTGCTTAAGACAATTTTATTTTCTAGGAGTATTGAGTAAATTCACCCCTAAATATGAAGAAGTAGAGTAAAACTAAGACAGTATAAAAGGACTATAGTCTATATATGATCCATATTGTTACCATCTCTATAATATCACTAATATATACAGGTTGGTGCTCCAACCCAAAAGCTTAACTCCATTTTAATTGCGATAAAAATATATATGATCCGTGAAGACATACTTGGATGCACTTATCCAGTCCCGTCAACCTTTTTAATAATGATAGCTTTCTTCTTTAACTATAATTTGAAATTCAAGTACTAATATTAACTACATGCGTACTACTGTATTTTTTTATTTTATTTTATTTTAAGTGCCTCCACTCCATTGATGTTATAAAGTCAACAAATAAGAAGAAAGATATGTTACTAAATATGTTCATTGCGTTTACGCTTGTTAGATAGAGCTATCTAAATTTATTTTAAAATATTTTGAGCGCAACAGTCAAAACTATACATCACATATTTTACACGCTAAAATGATTGCAGTATATGGGTGGATTTAAACCATGAGTTAGGGTTCGACGTTTGATAGATTTCATTAATTTTAGTTCAAATAAGCTAGATACTTGTCTTCAAAAATATAATCTACTAAATATGTATAAGTAATCACTCAATCATAATCCTATCCTAAATTTCGAAACACATAACTTGTTGGGTATTTGCCCTGATTTTTTTTTATCATAATTGGGTTTTCCTTTTAGGAAAAGGAAAACATGTAAACTTCATATTTGGCTAGTTCTTTTCTTGTAGGAAAAAAGTTTATGATTCTATAAATAGAGGTACATTCCTTTAAAACATAGTAGCACTCAAATGTAGTCCTAGGGGTTTTGAGTGTTTTATGTAGGGAGGAAACAATGAGACACAACTGAATTGTGTGTGGTTACTTTTCTCGATATTTTGTACTCTCATATTTATATAGTGAATTGTTCATCTCCTTTTATGGATGTAGGTCGATGGATTGAACCACGATAAATAACGTTTGTACATATCTTTTGATATATTTCTTGTTTGTCTTCTTATTTATGATCATTCGAAGTTTACTTTATTAGCTTTTATATGACACCTAATTATTTCAATCCTAACATAACTTAGAATCACATCACATAGTATCAAATATGAATTAATTTGTCCGAATATTATATAGAATAGAAGAGAACTAGAGATGGTACATAAAGTTAGGGTTTGTGAAGGATGTCGTTACCTAGGAAAGTGAGAGGTCTCTTCCTAATGAAAATAATCTTGAAAAAATCGTTGGTCTTCTGGAGCCTACGTTACGTATTGTGTCTTCATTGTGCATGTGCTAAGAGGTCCCATACTTGCATAATTCATGCTGGTATACGTCTCATTAATAGGTGAATTCAGAATTTCAAGATAACAAACGTATATATTATTGCTTTTAAAGAAAAAATATAAAATCTTGTAGTGATAATTAAAAGATAACTAGTTATATTATGACAAAAAATATCATAAGTTTACATGTTTTGACTACTATTCTGCTTAACCAACTTTCAATCAGTGCACCACTCAATTTCTTTTAATCATGAATATCTTTAGATAATACTGAATATATTTTAAGAACTATACAAATAACATATCGAATTTAGTCGGATGATCACAGATCGACAATATAATATGCATGGCTTTTGAAAGAGGCCTCTCAGAGAGTACTGTGAGTCTGTGACACTAAATATAAAGGAGTGTCTATCTTTGCATGTGCATGGGCAGAATATTGTATGGAACATGTTCATTGGCTTCTACTGATCTCTCAATTTTCATATCAAATTAATTATCTGATCCCATATCCTAAAAGAATGTTTCAGCACTACCAATAATTAACTACTAAACAAAATACTATACCTGAATCTGAATGAATGAGTAATTAATTAAGAAGTTATTACATTGTATTCTGTGTCTAAATAATTCTCCCTATCTTTTTAAAAATATCCTGTACTTATATTCTTTAGGTCTCATTATAAATATTAGTACTATATATTTCCATCAAATAATTTCATGTAATCGTCTGAGTATTAATCCCCATGCATATATTAACTTGAGGAAAAAAAACATTAAATTTGCATAACAAAGAAAATATTCAGCTAGTAATTAAGAAGAAACATTATTATTTTTATATAATTCAATCAACATTATTAGTAGTCTTAATTATTTCTCTCGATTTGTCCATATATTGGTATTTGATGGAGCAAAGAAAGTGACCACACGTGATCAACTCTCAACTATTTATTTTAACAATGTATTTTTATTTTTTCAGGCCAATTAAAAAAACATGGCTATAGAACTTCATTATTTTAGCCCAATAAAATTAGTTTTGTTAAAAATAATGAAGTACCAACTATGAATTCTATTCAGATGCAATGACTTTATTTAATTATGTATTCTCATTTCCGGCCGAAATCAATTTTAAAAATTTGAATTTATTATTTTTAGTCTCATAAAGAAAGATTAAACCTAAATAATGAAATTGCAATTGTGTAATTTTTTAGTTCTTGGTTAGATTCAAATCTTCAATTACTAGTCGTTTAACTGTTATTATTTTTTAAGGCCTAACTATAAATATAAAGAAAATGATTAGAGCTCATTTATATTTAGTAAAATAAAAAGTTTTAGCAAAATACCAAATTTGTTTCAACAGTATAATTCTTAATTATATTTTTTAATTAGGTGTAATGACTATCAATTTCAACGACATATCTTTTTCTTTTTCAAGTAAATTCTTTTTAAATAATGGCGACAATTTTATTATTTTTACCATAATAATTTTTATTGCTTAAAAAGTTTTGTTCTAACAAAGTTTTTTCACTGATTTGGCCCGAAAACAAACTATAAAATTAATTCTAAAAGTAGAATAAATTATTTTTATTTTTATAAAATGCCCTGTGGACAAAAAAATATGTGGCAGGATACTATCTTAGGATGAGATGGTGAGGGGAGATAAGGACCATCAAATAGCCAAGTTTGGGGATGTGGTAATTAAGACTACTAATAGTTTTTTTTTTAGGTATCATCTCGCTCTTATGTAAAATTAGATATTTCTTAATATTGATCTATTATGACATGTTGACACCCATTTTTTTTTCTATAAAAAGATTGAATGTTGAATTATTTACTCAAAGAAATAGTCAAATAGAGATTGATTACGTAGTACTTTTCCCCCTCTTTTCGTTAGTAATGAACTCATGCGTGTTTTAGAAATTTTAAATTCGCTACTATGGAAGACGAATTTCTTGCATATAGATGATGCATATGCTTATGCGATTGGCAAAATATATGTCAACTTAGATGATATGTGATGTTAAATATATCAATTTAGAAAGATACATGTAGTGTGTGACATGGTTCATGAGGGAGGCTAGAGCCATGATTCATGAGCTACCTAATACTGACAAGTATAAAATAGAGAACAAAACAATATGCTCAACTACTTCAATAGCGTTACGTATTAAAAAAAAAAAAAAAAAAAAACAGAAAACGTCATGATTCTTCACATACTGCTTACTTTTTCTTGCATAATCATCACATACATATCAACCTGTGTGTTTGTAGGCGTGGCTGGAATTAGGCACTACATGCAATAATAGCAAATATAGCACGGGAAACTTACCATAATGTATGGTTTGACGTAACTTTTTTATCAAGATCGAAATGTACATAAAAAACACTCATAATGTATATTAGGTGTATAGTATATGTAGACATTTAAATATACATAAACTTTATATTTGTTGGCTATTTTGTAAACAATATCACCAAAAGTCATTGGACTGTAATTATATCTGATTTATTAATGTCTAGAACTAAATAAATGTTGTTGACATATCTGGAATTTGATGCATTCCATCAAAAAAGGTTGGATTTGGAAATTTTAAAGGGCTTTTCTGTGAATGGTACTTTGGGCCCAAGATATTAACAAACATTCAGCCCATAAAAAGAATCTTGGGCCAGTGAACCATTTGGGCCGAAGAAGTATAGTTTAGTACAGGCACTACTCCGCCCAAAGCAAAGGGAAAATGGCAGAAGTTGCATCCCCTAGCCAATTTTAATTTATATGGTATTATTTAAGCTTATATTCATTTTGGAAGATATTTAACTTGTAGTCAGTATTGACGAACGTTAAGGGGTCGTTTGGTTGGAACAAGATATCCCAAAAATAATTATCCTAGGATAACTTATCCCATCACTATGGTATAAATCGTGGGATAAGCTATCCAAACACACACTACAACAAAAATAACTTTTAGCGGCAATAAATATTAACATTAATAAATAGTGATAAAGTATTACTGACATTAGTTAAGTGTCATTAGAACCAATGTCGCTAAAGGGCTTAGGGACATATACAAAGAGTGCTAATTGCTGCTAAAAATACATATTTAGCGGCAATTAAGAATTAATTACCGCTAATGATCATTTTTGATGTAGTGACATGGCAACCAAATAGAACACAAAATTTTTATCCTAGCACTATTTTTTTTATCCAAAGACTATTTATTTTTATCCCTCTCACCAAACGACCCCTAAACGTTGTTGCTCCTCTACATTATCCTCACTCTTTTGCGCTGTCATCAAGCATTACAAGCTTTGCTAAAGATGTAGGGTTTATTATCATCAAATATTGCTAACGATGAACTCAAATACTGACAGATAAAAGTGAAGAATATGTTCAAAATTATTCCGCTTATAATACTACTTGATTTATAGAAATATTGTGATAATCAAAATAAAACTTGAGATGTGGGCTAGTGTCAAATTCATAATCTAATGTATAAGTTACGCTTTGAATATCCAAAGTTATATTTTTCAGAATCTAACTACAAACCATAATAACATTCCTCCAAATAATTATATATGTATTTTCCCCCAAAAAACGTGCCTAACATGCAGAAGCTATAATTGTTTTCTACCAAGCGATTGAAATTTGTTGAGACTAATATTAAAGGAGTGAATAAAAATTGTTTTAATCAATACCAATATTTAAATGATAGCACTGAAAAATCGTTCTTCTTGTTTCTCTAGAAATCATCATGTGATTAAACTAACATGTCCATAGATTCTCAATCCAATATGTTGGGAAAGTCATGACTGATGAAGTAATTGCTATCATGAAAGCTTTTGAATGTGCTATCAGCAAGGGATAGAAGAGAGTAAAGATTTTATCTATTGCTAAAAATGTTGATGATGATTCCAAAACAAGGGAAAACTTCATAACAGATGATAAAAATCAGCAATGTGTGAAAAATATTTGGAGCCTCTTTCGTTGAATCATGTCAAATTTGTATATATTCCTATATGTTTTAACACATTATTGGATAATTAGTTAGATTTTCTCTCTATTTATTGCAAGAAAATTCTTGATTGAAGGTGTTTTTACAAATTGGATCATACAAAATGCTAAAAATGCATGGATACAACAATACAAGGTGTTAGGTTTCGAAGAGGAAAAAAAGCACAGGACAAATGTCAACTAGGTGATAACATATAGACAAAAATATTTTAACTTAAAGCCGGGTAAAACATATAACATATAACATCATAAAATACTTTTCAAACAACAGCAACTTGCACATGGCTTAGCAGCAAGATACTGCAATATAGCCAGACATGATTTGCTAGTACCATCTCATAAGATATGATGATGAAATTAAATAAGCTAAGGTCCACACACTTGTAAAATATCATAAAAAATAATTACTAGTAGTAATAATTAAGGGCACTTGGTCTTGTTGCCATGGGTAGTCATTTCAGTGTAACATTTGCCACACATCTCTCTGTTCCCAAAGGTCCCTGGTGGCACACATTTGCATCTAACACAACAAGTTCCACATGCCCTAAAACACAAATTGGGCCTCGAGTGTAAACTGCATCTGTATTTGCACAAACCTCCACAGTCCAATGGACTTGGAGGTGGAGCTGGTGCAGGAGCTAGAGCAATATCCCCATTGTTCAAGTATTTTGCAACCTTTAAAACTGCAACAACAATAATAAATATGAATATTTATGGGTAATGTAAATGACCAAAAAATTAAAAAGTCTATAATATCTTTTTTTATTTTAAAATAAACTGTACTTTTTTCCGTGATTTTATAATTAAAATCTATTTAAATTAAAAAGGTAACAATGTTCAAAAAAGTAAAATAAAATAGTGTGAAATATATTATTTTATTATTTTGACCAAATTCTGACCAAATTTTCTGGTTAAAAAGATTTTTTCAATATTTATAACCAACTGTCTAATTAAGGTAGTCAACGAAAAACTACATGTGCAAGATATAAACCTTATGTCATCATATTGTACCACAGCTAAAAAAAATAATTGAGTACTTCAAGTAAATATAAAATCAAGGTGTGTATCTAAAAAGACATGATCACTAATGACTTGACTAGTCACTCTCATAGCTGTTTTTTTTCAGCGACTGATATATTTATCGGATAATATCAAGCTTAGGTGTACACTTGTTAATATAGCACACATCCTAAAAGAAAAAAAATATTTGGAGTTTAGTTTATTGAATTAGTCTTTTAATTATATTTAAAATTTTAAATTTGAATACAATTAGATGTGAACTCTCTTTTTAAGTAATTTAAAGATAAAAGATAAAACTGACTAAAATTAATAGTTTATTTATTAATTTATATAACTCACTTTCTTTTTATAATCGTCTTAAAATGAATGTCAACTTTGTATATATAAAAACAATAACTTTAAAATTACTAATTTATCCTTAATAAAATGAATTATAACAATACAAAAAGTTAAGGATGCTTTAGAGCACTTTTTTTCTTAAATATTTTGCCGAATCATATAAAGTAAAATAAAACAAACTTTTCTTCATGTGCTAAATGGACTACTTCTAGAAAAATCAGCTATTTGTAGTAGAGGAACCCAATAAATAAAACAAGGAACAGATGCGGAGCTAGAATTTTTAATAAGAGATTTTAAAATCAGAAGAAGTAAATCACGAACTAATTGAAGGAGGTTCAATACCTACTATATATGCATAAAAAATAATGTTAACTATATATAAATAGTAATATTTTCCGCCAAAGAGGGTTCGAATGAACCCAGTTCGAATGAACCCAAACTCTATGCTAGCTCCGCCCTGGGAACAGAATAATCTCTTTGTCTACATTTCTTCACTTCAATATCAAATTTAATATATACTCCCTCCCTCTATCCCATGCTATTGTTCAAATTACAAAAAAAAAATTATGTTTAAAAATACTTGTCACAAAAAAGCGGTAGTAATAAGAAACGGAGAGTATCTATAATCTAAAATACACTTGGAACTAATAAGTCACCCTCATCAGTCATCACGGCTTTACTTTGGAAGTCATAAAGTGGCAAATTGAATTTCTGTGTTGCAGATTCAATTAATGTGATGGTCAACCAAAGCACCAGAGGTGCATTTATTCAATTAATTAATAATAATTACTGCTTAAGCACGGCCACTGACTTGAAAAATGTAGCACTAGTAACAACACTGCCATGGAATTGTTGTCATTCAATGGATAGTGTTTATAGCTCTTAATTAGTTGAAAAATAAAATTAGAATCCAGTGATAAAACAAAAGTAAAATAACATCAAAACAATATACACACAAACCAAAAAATAAGCATTTTATAACTCACCTATGTCTTGAACTAGCCTCCTATTGGCTCCTCTGGTGAAAACCTGGAAAGGTAAAAAAAAATAAAAGAACAAATATTCAGATAACGAGTAAACAGTTCTCCTAAATACCATACTGAAATCATCAAAAACAACAAAGTCTAATAGATTCGACCAAATATATCTTTATCAGTCCATTCAAAAAAAAGTACATCGCACAAATATTATGACATATTTGAAGTCTAAAAGCAACAGAAATAGTATGCCAACTCATACTTAAATTGAAATATAGTGAGTACTAAATGAAAAGGAGAATAGAGACGAACACGAAGTGCCTGGCTGAGACCAACATGTTGTTGTTTGTCTTCTTCAACTTCCTTGAGATCAATAATAGAACCCTGCGTGCATACATTTTATTAATAAATCACTTGTGCAGCCAGTCATACAAAATTTTCATTAATAAACTCAAAATAAAAAAAATAAAAAAAGTAAACGCATAAAGAAGCCAAATGAGTTCAACATTACTATGTACTCCATAAAAAAATTTAACCATCAATTAAACCTGATTTTCTATGAAAAAAGCTACGTCTTAGTTGAGTAACCATCTGATCAATAATTAGGCTAAGTTGTGTTGAGGTCGACGAAGAATGATTTTTTTACCTGTGCCTTAACAGTAGCGAAAAACAAAACCAAAAGAAGCAATACACGAAGCGCCATCGCCATGAATATTATAACCGCAGCTCCTCTTTAACACTTAGGTTAACTCTAGTTAATGAAATTGAGCTCCATGTTTTATTTTTATAGTAGAAAAATGTGATGATTCATGTATGGGCGGGGACCCTGGTTAATAGTATCTAGCTGTGTGCATTACTAATACACAGCTGTTTCCTCCTCTGTACCTCTTTTCGAATTTCGAGCTACTTATAATTCCATACCTTCTAAACTTGAAGGAAAATTATAATTTAGGCCGATAGCTACTCTAAATTGATTAATGAGGATTTTGTTAGAATATTTTAAAGATAAATTTGGTCAGAATAATATTTTATTTTTTAAAATATTTTTATTCTTTTAACTTTAATACATTTTAACTAAAAAAATAGAAAAATGATTAGTTTATTTTAAAATAGAAAAAATATCATAGACTTTTTAATTTTCTGATCATTTAACATTACCCTTTTATATATTGATATGTTAATTGTTATAGGTACACATAATAATGAAAAGTAAAAAGTTATTAGGTATTTAAAATCATTTTTTAATCCAAATAATTTTGGGGGAGGGGAGGAAACAATAGTCCCCCGCCTATTTATTAATTCAGTATCCGTTCAAATTTAGTTTCAATTATTTGTTTACTTGACACCTATAGCTACGACAATATCTTCTCTCACATTAATTAAATTAAATTTAGCTATCTAGTCATGTGATACTTTCTTCTCTTTTTATGTCACCTCTAAGTACGAATCTTTTCAATTCTTTGTAGGTGTAGAAAGCAAACATATTTGCTATCTGTGTTTTGCTAAAATGACATTTAAAAACATTAAATACTTTTTTTTTTAGAAAAAAAAAATTGTACGAAAAAGAACATCTGCGATTTAAGAAATTTGAGAAAATATGTGTTCGTTTCAGTCGCAAACTGTAGTTAAGCCTGGCTGCCTCCGCGATAAGTATTTAACATTTGGTAATTTTTTGCCCATACAATACACACCTTCTCTATTTTTCTTTTTTATTAAAAAAAAAACTATAACAGAAAAAACCTTATAGGTCAATTGGCAGTTAGTTGGAAAAGAGTTATTTAATATTTATGTATTAAAACTTAAATAATTTTATGTATTGTTTGGTTGGAAAAATAATTTTCACATAGAATCTAATTATAAGTTATTCAATATTTTAATTGATTTTTTTGTCTGTTCACATAAAATACAGCATTGCCAATACTAATGTTTGATAGTATATGTTTTTCTATGTATACCAAAAAAGCATTATTTGATTTATATATTATTTTATGTAAGATAAAAAATTAAATAATTCATATATAAATAGCTAAATTTTTGGTAACTTAATAAATAATGCATAATTAATCTATGCATATAACTCTAATTAGCAATCCTATGATCCTTTTAATATATTGAAAATAATTTAAAATATCTCCTATTTTCATCTATTTGCAATAAGGGTGTTTTTGTCCGAACAATCATATATACACTACATGAGAAAACATGTGTTTTCGTGATCAAAGGAAAAAGTAAAAACGGATTTAGTCGGTTTCAATGCGTTCTTTAATTACCCCAAAACAGGAAAAGTAATAACGGAAATCTTTGGGATGTCATTTCATTTTCCTTGTGATCAAAAGAAAACGTAAAAACGAAATCTCTAAGATGAGTGCCATATCAACTTGGTCAATTAGATTTTTGAAAATTCTTTTGGAATTTAAATATAAATTTTAGTTAAATTTCACAATCAGTATAAGGACATCTTTACATTATCAAATTATCTATTGCTTTCTTAAAATATAAAACTTATAATCTTAAAAGTGAAATAAACTATCTACTTTAACACTTAAACATAACATGATTATAATAAAACAATAATGAATATAACTTAAAACTCTTTTGAATAGAGTAAGATTAGGATCCCATGCAAGGCAAAAGCTAATTTTCAAATTACATGTCTAGCAAAATTCAGTTTTCATTCATTCAAATTTTATATTTACACTAAAACAATGACAATATAAAAATAATATATATTTACAATCTAATAAAAAATTAATAAATTAAAAATTACAGGCAGCAAGCAAGTTGCAGTGAGAGTCATCGTCTTTGGATCCAAAATATCCGGTCACTTCGTCCTATTATGGGCCGTACTTTTGGGCCTTTTCTTTACTTGTCTTGATATCACGTAAGGACAACAGAGATATCAATGAAAACGACAATGGAGCCCAATAAAGGTTGGTCTTTGCTTTGAAATTGGGGATCTAAAAAATGTAGCTATTCTATTTTATTTTATTTGTTTCCCACCCTAGTGTACCATATCTATATTATAGTCCGATTAAAGTTAAATTTATCTTGAAAAGGTCCTAAGTTTAAGAAACTTTGTATCCAAAAAACTTAAATTTGAGATCTTTCAATTAAGAACAAAAGATCGATAAAAATTCTTTTATGGGTGAATGTAGGTACTCTTTTAACCCCCAAAGAGAAACAAAAGGATACAAATGTCAGATGGGATGAGGTTAGGTAGAGGGTTGTCATTTCACTATCCTATCATACAGTTTATTGGAGTCCAGCTGTAATTACCTGTTACGACACTCTATCGTGCATATACGGCCCA
Organism: Solanum acaule; assembly: GCA_036250505.1. Classification (NCBI taxonomy): domain Eukaryota; kingdom Viridiplantae; phylum Streptophyta; class Magnoliopsida; order Solanales; family Solanaceae; genus Solanum; species Solanum acaule. The sequence goes on from JAJOOR010028617.1 coordinate 14,179, forward strand.
CTGCTTACACGCCTACTCATTTACTCTAGTTTTTTTACGGATTGTCGCTTAAATGGATTCATCTTTAAATTTATTTGTGTGTTTGTTTAACGAAGGGTGTGTTCTAATTATCTCATGTTTGATTAGGTTAAATGTTTTTTAAATCAATTCATTTTTTTCAAATTTAAGAAAAATAACTTCTCTTTATAACTTAAGGAAAACATTTTTCAAAACTCTCTTCTAACTTCAAATTACAATTTTTTTTTATCCAACCCCTACCTCGCCCTCCCCCCCCCCCACACCCCCTTCAAAAAAAAAAATTAAGTTTATTTTTAAATAATAT
>JAJOOR010028619.1:0-11621 GCA_036250505.1 Solanum acaule
CCCCCCCCCCCCCCCCCCCCCCCGCCTGGGAGTTGACAGTCGTTTTCATGAATAATAGAGGGTGAAGGCATGGAAATCGTTCGAATCCTGTTTATTGAATACTTATACTACGTCTTTAATCAGAGAAAACACTTTATCACAATAATTATGCTTCACTCTCAAATTACGATAATTGTTCCATTCAGATAAGGAATGGAGTTTAGATCAAATACGAGTTAGGTATTTAGTCAAATTATAGAGTAGCTTCGGTTAAAATTTTATATTTGTTTTTAAAGATCTACAGAATATGTACAAATGATTAACTTAAAATCCAATAACTCAAATGAACTAAAATCATAAGGTCATAAATTTTAAATTCTGATTCCACGAATTAGAGGAAATGCTTGTGTGTAGTTTATTTTATTATTGTAAGTAAGTGGTGAAGCCACAAACCCTTGGTCAGAATTTGATAAGTAGGATTGACCAATGCTGAGTAAGATGATGAAAATGTGGCCCAAAAATGGTTATGTAAGTTTGCTATCTCTAATTTTTAAAATAAATGGTGTGCCAAACGTAGAAGTTATCCAAAGCTCTACTCTCTTTCATTCTTTATTTTTGTCTCTATTCTTATCCTTTTTTGTGGTTTTCATTGATGGAATTTCCGTGAGGACAACTTTTATTTTGGTGGTTTACTCTTATCACTTTTGCCTTGTTGGCTTTATTTTCAATGACAATTTTGCTATTATAAGGGCAAATATCACATTTCTCTACTCCTTGATGATACTTCTCAAGTCTTGAATTCTACTTGTAAGGTACACTATCTCTCTTTCTCTTTCTTATATGTGCTAAAAGACCATCGAAATTTTGAATAATCTGATCACTTATAAGTTAACTACATACATATCACTTTTATATTTTGGGAGAACTTGAACTAATCATGTCATGTCATTTAGCTTTCTCATATTTGGATAGTAAATTCATATTCTTAGGCAAAAGCTAATTAAGTAGTTGCATATACTAATGGAATAGTAGGAGTTTTAGATCAAACAAATTTGTTATCTTTTTTGGTGTGCGGAATACAATGTGGGGTATTGCATATTACTATATATATGATATTGTTAACCAATGTATATGATAAGTGGCTGAATTATATTCCAGGAATATTATTGAGGATTAATTCTTATTAATTATGGCTGGAAAATTAAGGAAATGCATGCTAATGTGTTGTTCAAGAAAGTCTCTCAATCAGGTTAGTTCTACATCGATATCTTTATCATTTTATATTTTAGTGTCTTTATTTTGAGTCAAATAATGAACTATGAACTATAGTTGGTAAATATGTGATACACTATATATATATATAAAATATAATACCCTTATGTTTCTGACTTTGTTAGTTCCGACCAAAAACAGAAAGAAAAAAAATTCTAAAAAAACTACGACAATAATATACATAGTCTAATCTCACAAGTGGGGTCTGGAGAAGGTGATGTGGCCGACACAGACCTTGCATCTACCTTGTGAGGATAGAAAAGCTAAATATGGAAGCGAACTACTTAAGAATTTACAAGTATTACTAAAATACTATAAAGGGAAATCCATAAAATAAACCTCCCTCTGTCACAAAATGTTCTTGGTATATTTTTTTCTTTTCGAGATTCAAAAAATTCAAATTATACTGAATTAGTTTAGTCTAACTTCGATAAAAAAAAATTGTTAAATTGATTCTATTATAAAGGAAAAGTATACAACATATTAAGACGAGAGGATAATGTAGAATGAGTGTTTAGATGAGAGGGAGTTGTTCGGATGGTAAGCACCCCTCACTTTTAATCCGAAGGTTGTGAGTTACCTGCTCGACTCTAGTTTTCTTTTGTCAAGTCTTTCTTATTTGGGCCTCTTATCATATGTTCATGATTTGTATACTAGCCACATTGTTCGATTCAATCTAATCACCATATAGTAAAGGTCAATAATGGAAAAGAACTTGCAATTTTTAGATTGAATCATGATATAAATTACGAAATAAGATTAATACCTTTTGGATATTCTCGTTTTGATTCTTCATTCTGTTGAAATTTTCCCGCATAAAAGACTTCAAAATTTAATAACAAAAAACCAAGGGAAAAAAGGTGTATTCTTTTACACCTTATAGTTGTCCATTAAAATAATTATAGACTATGTAAAAACATACATATGTTATGTATAATTACTGTATATTGTTATATAATATAGGCTAGCTACCGTAAAATGGGCCTGTTTTTAAAGTTGTTACTTCAATCCGATCAACAAGCCCAAACTTCTTTAATGGACCACGTTTTGATCATTTTAAATGCAACTTTTATAGGTCCAAAGGCCCAACAAGCCCAAAACTCAAAAGTTTGTTAAATTGCTCCAACCCAAATCCCTACCCCCCCGCAAACACACACCACCCCTTTTTTCTAGGAAATTTCACTTAATAATTTTGGAAATAAGTGATTTTAAACTTTATCATAAAATATCAAATTCAAAAGTCAAAAGTGGTATTCATTTTTGCAAAATTTGTCAAACTTAAAATTATATTCTCGTTGTCCAATTATAAGATCATTTTTGTATTTTTTTTTTTTTGGGGAGCAAGGATTGTCCAATTAATTTCTAGTTGTCTAAGTGATTACAAAAATTCAAATTCATAATGCTACAATTTGAAAATACTATTTCTCTTCAAATTTACATGAAAGTGTTTGATTATCATAAAAAGAAATACAGATTTATTAAATTTATGATTAAAAAATATCATTTAATCATAAAATCATACCATTAAAATTAAAAATTATTTTTAATATACAAACATATCTTCTTGAAACATACTGAAAAGATAGTATCGTAACATAAAATGGATAGAAAAACTACCATTTTTGGTGATAGAGTTTTTTTAGAACACTTGTTTGCTACTTAAGATTGGTAAATGTCAGGGGTTTCTGACCCAAAAAAAAATGTTAGGGGTGGAAAATTCAAGCCAAACCTATATGATTCATTTAATTTGTTCAAATTTTAATTAATTGGACATGGACAATATTATAAACAAATTAAATTTTGGTATAATTCATCTTAGTTCATCATAAAAGTTAGCTCAAAGTCGGTTCAAATTCAATTCGTCACTATCCAACACCAATAATTTAATTACTTTATATATCAAAATTCGCTCAAACAAAAAAATTATAAATTTTACAAAATTGATCTCCCTAAACTAATTTATAAAATGTTAAGCTTAATGCCATAAACTTTCCCTCAATAATTTTTTATACCAAATATCACAACCCAAATATTCCATTTCCCGACGAGAGGGAGTTGCTCGGATGGTAAGCACCCCTCACTTCCAACCCGAAGATTGCGAGTTCGAGTCACCAAGGGAGAAAAAGGGGTGGAGCTCCTAGGGAAGGCAAAAATAATAATAATCCATTTCCCGTGCCAATAAATATTTAACCATTAATAGCAATGAAATCCTTTTACAAAATTCATCTGCAACATATATATATATAGAAGAGACTAGAGACTAGAAGCACACATATTTTTTATCAACACAAGCACACATATTTTTTATCGACACGTATGCTTCAATTGGAATTAAAAATTTAAGATTGCATTAAAGGGTACATTTGTTATTTGAAAATTTAATAATTTATATATTTAAAAATTACGTAAAAAATATTACTCTACAAATTATTATGATTAAAAACTTAAAATATTTTAAATAAACATATAAAAAAAACTTTTGGTTGATTCCTCAAATGTCATTTGTGCCACATCAATCGAAACAAAGGAGTAAAGGTATTTTCAATAATTATATGTATGTTACAAAATTAAAATATAAAAAATAACATATATTAGATCATGCTGACACAAACCCTGTATCTAATATATATTAAAAGAAGTAACGGTGAGAAGAGCTCACTAGAATAGAAACAAACCAATAAAGAAGGGTGTCACGTCACAAACCATTTGTGGTGATGAAAGTTATATAAAATGGTAAGGTTGAAAATTGGGAAATGGCCTTTTCGACTTTCTTAAGAACATTTCCTTATAGTCCTCTTTAACCTTTCCAATTTCAAAAGAATAATTTGGGATATTGCTTTTGTTTTGGAATTCAGTTTGGAGTTTGGTCATATATACATTTGAATTTTGATAGGATAAGGATTACGTACAAAGTCATTAGTCTTTTTGTTTCAAAATAATTTCATATTTGGGTACAAACAAATATTAAGTAACTAAATTTTCATCATTTCAAAGAAAAAAGTTCAAATTTCCATATGAATTTTGTGAAGTGGTTCTGATTTATCTTTCATTTCCTTTATAAAAATAGTGAGTGAGTTTTTATTCTTCTTGACTTGTCACAAACGTTTTTCAATATGTGTACTTCTTTTTCTTTCGTTTTATTAATGGTGAAAAGATTAAATTGCCCTGGACGTATGTGAAACAATTTAGATTTGTCAATAAAATTCGTCGTTACAATTCAAATTCTATGTGCATTGGTTTTTTTCTTTTAAAATTAGTGATCGATGGAGTTTCGATGAAAGTGAAAATTCAATTTGATGGTGTAGCTGACCATTGTTTGTGTGCCATTTGGGTTGATTTGAAATTAATGGTAGTTAATTTGAGCTTAGGGAATAGAGACATAGTTGTATAAGGTTTTAAGGGGTCGTTTGGTAGGCCGCATTAAAAGAAAAAGTCCATATATTATGTATGGTATTATTTAGTACTATGTTTGGTAGGAATTTGAGCCTATTAGTTATACATCCTACATGGTATTATAAGATGTATTACTAATACCTTCCATTTGGAGGTATTAGTAATACATAGAATATAATACCATGGGATAAGTCACATAAAGACAAAAATAGCCCTCAAATCATCTAAGTTATTCTTTTCATTTTCTTGATTTTATGTTTTATACTAGTAAATTTATTTAAATAAATTAGCTTACAAATTATTTAGAGAGAGTTGTTTGTTACTAAATATATCTAATACAAATCAATACAAATTTGAAATGTGAGTTATTTAACATTTACTAATGAAAAGGCAAATATATCACTAATTATTCGTATTTTGAACAATTTAAAAAATTACATACATATTCAAACTGTAACTTGCAATTTTTATGTGTAAATGTATATGGTTTATTCAATTTTAGCATTGTTGACCGTCATTTAATTTTAAAATGTAGTTGGTTTATCTTTTTAAATTAAAAATTGACATTTTGTGAGTGGTCAATTTATTAAGATGAAAATGATTTATCCTCAAATAATTTAAGTAGAAAATTGGAAACATGACAACAAAATTATTCTTCTCATAGCTAGTAAAAGCCATAAAAAATATTTTCCGGCAATTATCTACCTTGACCCAATTACATAAGAATTTAAGGGTATAATTGGAAACAAGATTTTTAAAGAGTTTTAATCCAAACACAAGTTGAGATTGGAAACAATGAACCAAACACTTAATAAAAATAAACCCTACATTATTAATTTCTGCACTACTAATCCCTGCATTACTAATCCCTATATTACTAATCCATGTGCTATTATTTTTGTACCAAATAACCCCTAAATGTTAAAAGAAGATAATGGAGTCGCCATCAAAATAGTGACCCTACTCAAGTTTAGAGGGTTATAATTCTCACATAGTTCAAGAGCATAATAAATCTTTTTTTTCTTATTAAAAAAAGTGACTAATTGTTTCTTGATTGTTTAAATTGACAATTAATATTGGACAACTATTTTTAGTATACTTGACAAACAATAGAGGACGGAGCGAGTAACTCTCTAAATAAATTGAGGGGATAATTGGTATTAAAAAAGTTGATTTTTCTTGATTTGTCGAAATGGACATGTAAAAAAGGAAAATTGGACAAGTAATTAGGGACAGAAAGAATACTTCTTAAGAAACTATAAATAGAAAGGTAATTTTACTATATCACCATTGGAATATAATAAATATAATATCCTGAAAAATGTATTAGGAAAAAATGACTATAATTAATAATAAGAATAAATTAGAAATTAAGTGTAAAATTAGTCATTGATTTTATAAAGTGGACAAGTATTTAAACATATCAAAATAATATAACGAACAATTATTGCAAAATAATATAACGAACAATTATTGTTGAACGAAAGGAGTAGTTCATTTCAATAACAACAAAGATAGAATCCCAAAATTTGGATCATTTCCCAAAATTGAAGAACAAATTTTCCCAAACATTGATAAAACATGGTCTTAATTATCATTGAAGAATGGTCAATTGGTTGTGATTGCTCCCATTTGTGAGATCGTTGTAATGGTCAATTGACCTTCAATAGGCCGAAAAAGGTGATCAATTTAGAAATGATGGACTTTTTCCAACAAATTAGGATCTTCAAATTAATAGAGTTATATTTATAATATTAAGAAGAAAAGTCCATTTTGATAGTTAATTAAATGAATAGGATGAGTAATGAGTAACACAAAATTATTAAAGAATAGAAATTATTGAAGAAATGTTGAGTCCAAAAGCCAAAAATAGAATGTGGTGGCACTCCATGGTTGACTTGCCCATGGGAAACAAACAGCCACCGGCATGCCAGGAAGGCCACATTACACGTACTACCCCTTCACCTAATAGAACCTTATAATAAATTAATATTTAATAGTCATAATCCTGTTTTTGACTTAGTCATATAATTATTAGGAGACCGAGCAGTATTCTATTATGTCCACTAAACTATTGTGCCTCTGTGCCCCCTGAGTCAGTTAACACCTTTCAGAGTCGTTTGATGTGAAATATAAAATTTAATAATTTTACGATAAAATATAGAATTATTTTATATTATATCTAATACTTTCTTTGTTTTATTTTATATGTCATTTTTTTTAATAAATAGTCGGTTCATAAAATCAATGCATAAATTATCATATTGTTTCTTTTTTACCCTCGTGAGTTATTAGCCTTGAAAATATACATTTAACCAACTTAGAAAAGCTAAGTAAATGATTCATGTTCATTGGTTAAATTAATTAATTAAAATTAATTAATTCATATTCATTGATTGAAAACTTGAGTTCCAAAAAAATTAAATAAGGATAGAAGAATAAAATTACATCATTTATTAATACAAGTGCAAAGTAAAAATATGACATATAAAATAGGACGGAGGAAGTATTAAGTAGTCATTCAATTAGTGCAACCTTAAGTCATAATGACCGAGGATTGGGCGAAACTTAACACTCAATCAAATTTAAGCAATTCCCACACCTTTGAAATAATGGTAGGACAAACGCAAAATATTAGATTTACATGGAAACATATATATAGAACATATTTTTAAATCGTTTGAACTTATATTGAAAGTGAGTAATATCACCAATGAGCTAGGTTGTTACAACAATACTGTTTGCATAATACATATATTGGACTCTAAACTTGGCTTCAAATTTTAACTTTGACCTCCAATTTTTATAGTGCACAAACAGACACTTTAATTATCCAACTTTTAAATAAATAAACACGCAATTTTTGCAGCCAAAGAGCGTGAAATGCAAACGCTCCAACGTGTATTAGTGAGTCACTCAATGGCTTCCAACTAATTAAATATTTTACACGTCAATTTTAGAACTAAAAAAAATCAAAATTAATTTTAATTTATATACAAGAATCAAAATTAAATCCTCCAATCCTAATGGTTTTTAAAGCTTGGAGCTCATTGTTTGACGGAGCTTAGAGGTTTGTTGATGGCTGGCTTTTTGGTTTAGGAGTTTTTGGTTGTTGGGTCTGTTTTCATGGGGGTTTGGGTGTCATTTGGTTGTTGTTTTGTGTCTGGTTCGAGCTGTTGGTTGCAGCAGTGTTGTTTCTTGATGATTCTCGTCGGAGATGGCGGATCTAATGGGTTTGGGGTCGGGTATTTGGTGGGTTTAGCGAGCTTGAAGCTCGTTCGCTTTATGGGTTGTGCTCCGGTGTGGAGGAAGAAGGAGAACGATTGGGTTGGAGGTGTTTGGAGTTGGGAGCTGCTGGTTGTTTGAGGTTGAAACCGGCTCGCTGGTGGTGGCGTGAGCGGAGGGAAGAAGAAGAAAATGAATGGAGGTTTTGGGTGGTTTCAAGTGGTGTTTGCTGGCCGGAAAAGGGAGGAGTAATGGATGTGTTTGTTCACTTGTTTGGGGGTCATTTGGTGGTGGCGTTTTGCCTGAAAAAGAAGAAAATGAATGGGGGTTTTGGGTTGCTGGAGATTGGCCGGAATTCGGGTTGTAAAGTTGTCATTTCAGTATTTTTTTACTGTTGTGGGCCTCGAAAATTACTCCTAACTCGCGCAAAATATGTGCACATCACGCATTTTGCCAGATAGGACTCGTGTGTTTATTTATTAAAAAGTTGGATAGTTAAAGTGCCTGTTTGTGCACTATGAATGTTGGAGGTCAAAGTTAAAATTTGAAGCCAAGTTTAGGGTCCAATATATTGTTTCAATTTATACCCCTCTTTTCAATAATAGTTGTTCACTATTGACTTGACACACCTCTTGAGAAATAGTAAATAATATTCTTTGACTTTATTAAATTTAATGCTATGAAAAATATGTTACTCCCTTTCATGTCCAACAATAGTTGTCCACCACTATTGACTTGACACATTCCTTAATAAACAATAAATAATAAGGGTAATATTATTATACTATCCTTTGACTTTATTAAATTTAATGCTTTGAAAAATGTGTTAGATGATAAATACTCATATTTAATAACAAGGGTAAAATAGACGCAAAAGATAAATTATCTCTTGATTTTCTAAAGTAGACAAGTATTGATGGACATCTATTTTTAGTATAGTGGACAACTATTGATGGACCGAGGGAGTAGATGATAAATAATAGTTAATAGTAAGGGTAAAATAGACACAAAAGATAAATTATCTCTTGATTTTCTAAATTAGACAAGTATCGTTGGACAACTATTTTTATTATAGTGGACAACTATTATTGAATGGAGAGAGTATGATTCACTAGTCACTTTGGTCCGCTTAAAAAAAAAAAAACATATTTTTGATATTTAGTAATAATTTAATTTAAAGTTTTTATTTTATCTTTAGTGAAATGATTAACCACCACACAAAAATCTATGACTTAATTCAAACCACAAGTTTCGAAAGCCTTTCTTTCCTTTTTATACTTCGTGTTAAGTCAAAGTCATCACATACTCCCTCGGTTCCTTTTTTGAGAGTCAAATTAACTATTTTTCAAAGCTAAATCAGATTACGTCAATTTGATATTTTAACATAAAAATTTGAATATTTAAAAACTATACTAAAAATATTATAAAAGTTGTAATTTTTTCATATTAATATGATAAAAAATATAATTTAAAATATCAATCAAAATTCATATAATTTGACGAAAAATTAAAAGTGTGATAACTGAAAAGAAAATTTAAAAAATGTCATAATTGAAATGAAAAGCTATTTTAATTGATTAACATAGAAAGTGAAACCAGTGGCCCATTCCTCCCTAACCGCACCACAAATGGATGACGTTCCATCCATTAAAGGCGTTGAATATTCACAAAAATAAAATTTCAATATAATTAAATATAATTTTCCGATTTCAATTTAGGTAAATAAAATATTTATCCAAATCCCAATATCAAATTAACCATACCCAAATCTCTTTCTATAAATACTCCTTGTAATAGTCCTTTACAACACAAAGAACGTGAGTTTATTTACTCTTTTGAGCGTTTTATTCATCCTCTTTCTCCCTTAGTTTCTTCATCATCAACGAAAATGACTTTATTTTCTACAAGTCGAGAGGTATATTCAAATCTGACAAATCTTCATAGTTCTTCGTAATTTGCATATTTTCATATTGAATTTTGCTCGATCATCACATATATAAAATCAAATACGAACGAATCCTTTTTCTCGTAGAATTATCAAAACAAATTAAGAACAACTAATCAACATGTAATTACGATTGTTTTAATTTTTTTCTGACTTGCAGGTTACGAAAATGGCAGAAGATTCATACGAAGACGCCATTGCAGGACTGAAAAAGCTTCTCAGGTAAAAAGAGATTTTTTTCATTTTTTGTCCTTTTCCCTCGGAACTTTCGGTAGCTTCCATAACGTAATTACTGTAGTAAATTCTGTCCTGATCCGTAATTTCACAGTTTCCGATAAAATCGGAGAACAGACTGTGATTTCATCCTCCAATCCTCTAACTGTTTACATTACGCTGGGTCCCACACGGAGTGAGTAATTTAATATTAATTTTTTTAATTTTTTTTTTTTGTGGTTGGTAGTGAAAAGAATGAGCTGGAAGATACAGCTGCGGTGAAGATAAGGCAGTTGACGGCGGAGCTGGAAGGCGCCGACGGGAAAAAGTCCGACCCGGATGAGAAGATCCGATCCGGATTCGCGCATTTCAAGGCGGAGAAATATGAGTAAGTTAAAATTAGGAAATTGTACTTTACCGTAAATAAATTCTGTCCTTTGCCATTAAAAAGTTGTCCGAACCTTTGTGGCATCAAATATTGCATCATTCTCGGATATGCTGCCAGTTTTTTTTTTTAACAAAATAATAATTAAAAAAATCATAATAAAATTAAAATTGACAATTATTTTCAGTTATGTTCTTAAGAAAATCATTTTAATATCGTTTTCATCCTCAAAAAGTATTTAATAAATTATATGTTATGATTATTCTTATTTTTTAAGTAGATGTGAAAAGAAAAAGTTAAAACAATAAGTAATTAAAATAAAATCGATCGAGTATTGAGCTGACTTGAGTCAGAATTGATTATTTATTTTCCACAATTGAAGGTTGAAAGTTTGACCGACCGTGTGAAAGTGTTACTCAATTGAATTATTAGTGGTTGGATATTAGTGTTTTCCTTTAATTTTTATTTGTTACTTTAATCTAAAAAAAAACATAAAAAATCAAATTGTGGGTCACTTAATTATCCTGTGGATATGTCTGTCTTTCAGAGCTTTCATTAATGTTGATATTTTATAATAGTAGTACAAAGAAGGTATTAATGGTTTTATTATAATTTCACTATTAGGTTTAAACTATTCTAACAGGGTCATATTGTACTTTAGTAAAGAAAAATAGAAGTAATTTATTATTTATCCAACCCTATTAATAACTGATGTTATTAAACACATTTCTTAGTAGGCATAGGTGTGCCCAAAAAAATTGTCATGGAAAGTAATTTATCATAGTTTGCCAATTAGTATTACTCTTTTACCTTTATTCCTATGAAAATATATTTGACTGGATATGAAATTTAATTATTTTTTTGACACATATCAAAAGTATTTATTTTTAATTTATGAACAAGTAAAAATGAACGGTACCAGCTAATATCTTGTCGGTTCTAAAAATGAAAGCTATGGAAAACAACTCTTTGATATGAGTGGATAAGTGGATTGCCAAGTGTTCAACTTGTGTATGGAAAATAGTGGAATCTTGATCATTGAAGGTCTACCCTTATATTATATGCCCACTATATTTCTTCTTGTATAAAATTATGGTCCTACATTGAGAAAAAGACTTTCAAATTAATGGAGTATAATATGGCACGACTACATAAAAGTTTAGCTAAAAAGATAAGAAAAAAAGTTGTTTTGATAGAGAATTTTAAGTT
>JAJOOR010028621.1:0-16001 GCA_036250505.1 Solanum acaule
TTTTTTTTTTTTTTTTTTTTTATGAAAATACTTTTGTTTTATAAAGTCTTGATTTGATGTCTAATTATATAAATGCTGGAATCTGAACTTATTTAGAGGGAGTAATACTTTTATTATCTGTTTATTTATACTTTGAAAATACTTCTATTTCATTGAACTTTTATCTGATGATTTCAAATTTTTTTATATGTAATTCATTTGTTTTTTGGTTAGTTCATAAGTATGTATATACACATATTCAAAGTTATCTTTTCTTTATGCATTTATTTTTTGCACCATATAATTATTGGTTTATATTGTTTTCTTTTTTCTACCATATTGTTAATATCTCACAAGTGATTGTGTTGTATTTCATAATTCAAAATTTAAAGAAGACATAATTAATAATTTTGAATGAGTCAAAGAAGACGAAGAGTACATATTCATGTCTATAAAATATTTAAACAATGATTATTTTTATAACAAATAAATACTATTTTTTTTGTAGGTGTACACTATGAACTTGATAATGATCTACTAACCATCCTAAAGAAGATATATGTTGATCGAATTTCTCTACAACTATTATAGAACACTACTCTCCTTCGATGATAACTTCTCGTTATATATGCATCTGTAAAATAAAATAAAATGAAGGCTACTATTCCTTAAAAAGAAGACGGAAACTTTAAGGCATTAAATATTTTGCAACTATAGTGCTGACATTTAAATTGTGTTGTGACGTATTATAAAAAAGTACTCTTAACAAGTTGAATAATTGATATATTATAAGAATTGTATATTTGAAGTCATTATAGTATTACGTTTGAAATCACTTGATAACAATTTTTTTGTATGATGTGTCTTGCATTGATGATAATATCAATTGAATATAATCACCGTTCATTGATTCGAGCTTGTATTTTACACATCGTAAAGTATTTATATTAGAAGTATTTATACTAATTAGCACGATATACACGTGCAACGCACGTGTTCGAAAACTAGTTTTTTAAATAAATGAATCCAAATTAAAGAAAAATGGTCAATGCAATTTATTTTCTTTATATATATATATATATATATATATATGGTAAATTACATAAATCCTATAGTTTTAATATGAAATTACAATCTATCCCTAATAAGTTTTTAATTACATTAATCCCGTAAAAATTAAAAAAATGGGATACAATAATTGAAGCTCGGATACATTAATATATATCTCAGATACATTAAATACTATATCGGATACATTAATATGTAGCTCGGATACATTAAAAACTAGTTCGGATACATTAAATACTGGCTCGGATACATTAAAAACTAGTTCAGATACATAATATGTAGCTCGAATACAATAAATACTGGCTCGGATACACTAAAAAAATAAGAGATTTTGGAGATTTTTAAAAGTAATATGGGATAATGGAAATAAGTGAAACAAAAGGTGTGTATTTCTGTAATTTGTCCTATATATATATATAATAATAATAATAATTCTACTATATTTATTCTTACTTTTTAGAAAATATAATTAATCGCCTCTCTATGAATTGTTTGTTTTCGACTATATTACTGTATCTTTTGAAGGAGGGATTTTATGATAAATCTATGTATCTGTATTTTCGCTTGATTTTGTACCTCAGAAATGTTTTGCAGATGTGTTGTATATTTTGTATTTCGCTTGTATTTATGTATATTCTGAAGGAAGATTTTTTCGATAATCACTATATTTCGGTACTTTCATCTTGATTGTACAATGTATTCATTGTTATTTGTACCCTTGTATACACCATTGTGTTTCACCCTTGTATTTAGGTATTTGCCTTTAGTGTACTAAGAATAATTAAGTGAATGCATACAACCTATCATGATTGTATCCAATAAAATTGTATGCATTAATACAACCATTAAAATGAATGAATACACGTACATGATACAAAGTACCGGTAATGATTGATAAAGTGGAGGAAATGAGACAAGTGAATTTAGAGTGAGTGAGTGACGAAATACAATTCCATACTGATGAGATATGAGTGTGATGTAGTTGAGTAGTTGGTTAATTCACTAGATGATCAAGGGTAGTATAGACATTTTGTATCGTTTGTTATAACTAATTCCTTTCAGGTTAGTTAGTTAGTTAGAAGATAGAATCTATAAATAGTATTTTTCAGCATTGTAATAGTTAGTCTTTGAGCTCAAACAATGAGAGTTTCTCTCCTTCAATGTTAGCTCCTTGTTAATGGAGATTTTCTGTTAATTCAGCTTCATTCATTTACGTTCACATACCATCCTCTGTAATTTTTTATTGTTTGTATCTTTATATATAATCAGACTGTATTGATTAATACAATCTAAATGCGCCTAATACATATACTATCGCTTAACATCTCAAACACTTGCTACAACAGATAAATGTATAAACTATAACTACATATTATTAATAAAGCCCAAACTGTAGTCATTTATAAAACTCCTATACAAAAATTTACTTCGTTCTGATGAACCCACAAGTTTGTTCACCAAATCCCGCTATATATATATATATATATATATATTCTAGGAGGAATAGTACCTCTGAGAATCTTACTATCCCTCTTATTCTCCCTTTTTCCTTCACAATGTAATATATATTCCAGGCATTTTATAGAAATCTCATCTATTTATATGAGCTAATTACATCATATTCCAGAAGTTTTTCTTATTATAAAATTCTTGAATTTTTCATTGCTTTTGGATACATTTCTTGGCTTCTAATACACTGTAAATGATACATTTCTTAATGGAGGGATGTATCTAAGAGGGGACAGAGAAGTATCCGAGAGGAGAGGGATGTATCCGAGAGGGGATAGATATGTATCCGAGAGGGGATAGAGATGTATCTGAGAGGGCATGATGATGTATCCAAGAGGAAATATGAGATGTATCTGAGAGGGAATTTACGTAATTTCTTGTAACACCCCGGAAAATTTTTGAGCTAAGACTTGAACCATCCTTCGTAGAGAGTTAGTTTTTACCAAGGAATTTAATTTTTTCCTAAGTTTTAAGGTCACTAGATGTAGCACCTTGAGTTCCAAGAAGAACTAAAGAGAAAATCATTCAAGTCATTCCTAAGTTCCTTTAAGTTTTGGGTCAAATTCAAACAACCATAACTTTCAGTACAGGATGAGTTATGTCACTCCTCGTGCCTACACCCTGGGCGGGACTGGCACTCGAGAACCATTGCTGGCCCCAAGCGAACCCTTGGCCTGGCTTAACTCTTAGCGGAAGACTTACTCATGATAAAAGAAAGTATTGAAATACAATCATAACTAAATTGTCTCTATAAATAACTTAGAATGTTTTAAAGATCAACATTCAACTGGCCAAAATGACAACTCAAGTCTCAACATAACTAAAAAGGAAAAGTAAAGACTCGTGAACTAACACCAACTAACTGTCTATGAAGCCTCTAACCACTGAGATGGACATCGATACAAGACCCACGACATCCTAATGAACTAACTGATAAAGCAATAAAAAGGATCCTCTGGAAGCAAGGAGGCTCACGAACAAGTCTGAAGCTCAACTAGAATCAACGATGCGCTGGATGCTGATTCTGGTTACTTGTATCTGCATCATAAAAGATGCAGGCCAACTGGCATCAATACATTAAATGTATGAGCATGCAAGGGGAAATCTAAAACAAGACATAAGCTTGAAAGAAACTGAAAGAACATACCTGGGCTCAACTCAACTCAACATAACTCATTTCAATATAAAGCAATAATATGAATGCAATATAAAGAAAAGCTTTTAAAACATGGATAACAACTCTATGTATTGAGAAACACAATAGTAACTCAGTTTGTATGCAAACATACAATATAAACTTTATTTGTATATAAAACTACAATTAACTCTGTGTATATAAGAATACAAAATACTTTTGTGCGAGTTTCTCTAACCGACAACCATCACTTAAGAGCTATGTGATGATACATCATTTTGCCTCACGCTGCCAAGGCCGTCCTATACCTTGCCGGGGGTATAAAACCTAACTACTAAGTGGATCCACTAATCTATGCTAAAAAGCACTAAAGAATCATCTAAAAAGTAGGACCCTTTTCTACTCATAATGGCTACATGGTTTATGGGGGCTGTGAGTTGTCTGAACTCTCCCCCATATCAGTACTCAATACTACTCCCAAAATATAACTAACTCATATGTTTAAAAACATAACTCTTTCTGTGGTTTGAGATAATTACTCAAAAATTAGCCCAAAGGCTCTCTAGGAAATTAGTGTTTCCTCTCTTACTTAATTGTGAAAACATTTACTCTTTACTGAAAAACTAGCTCAAATGCTCTGTTGGAAATCAGTGTTTCCTTTCTTGTTTAAATGTGAAAACATTCACTCTTTGGGAATACATAGTCCCCATATACTTTTTTTGAAGAAATGAACTTCACTTTTTACTCCTTACTCAACTCAAAACTCAAGTCTTAAAACAAGTTTAAAGCATTTGTAAAAGACTTTTGAAAAGACTCTAGGAACTCTTTAGACTTGGCTCTTAACTTTCCTTGAATTTGAATTTATGAATTCAAGGTTATAATTCATGTTTATGGATGATATCATGATGTTTAGACATACCTTAGAGTGTAGAAATCAACTAGAAAACATAGGTACGTTTCAAAGGAACTCAAATGGAAAGACGTGGGAAAGGGTAGGGGACCTGGTGACCCTGGCGTACTGAGTGGCGCCGGGAGCCAGACCCAAAACTATAGAACCTGGGTTGGGGCACTCTGAGTGGTGCGGCGCCCCAGAGCCCAAACTACAAAACCTGTTGTGGGGCGCTTTGAGTGGTGCGACACCCCACCCCCCATTACCTAGATTTTTGATGAATTTCATTATTCGTTTTTCGACCCTAATTCGTCTTGATTCGATTGGTTCCTCCCCCAAATACTTAGATTCGAATACCCAACCAAACTATACAAGAATCCACTCAAGAAAACCTCAAATCTCATGAAAATAATCCAAGAACTCCTCAACAACTCAACAATAAAAAACCCAATAGAAACTTCAACAAAATCCATCAAGAACTCAATTACTCTACTTTCAAAAATGTAAATACGCTGAAATAAATCATGATTGGCACGTGGGTGAACGAACCCAACGCTATGTGATATCACATACCTCATAGGGATTAAACCTTGGCGAAATCCGCAAGCGAAACCTCAAGAACAATGAACTTTGGCTTTTCTTCTCTTTTCCCCTCTATTCTCTTCTCTCAAAGCCCTAGCGTAATTTTGTAAAGTGTAAACTGAATCAAATCAGTTTAGACCCTAATTAATTCACTAAAAACGAATTAACCCAATTGGGTATTGAAAAGACCAAAATACCCCTTTAAAATTCGATTAACTTTCCTTATCTAGACAACCCAACTTCAAAGGGGCATATCTCCCTCATACGAGCTCAAAAATTAGCAAACTCGGTGGCGTTGGAAATATAATTCAAAGACCTTTCATTTTATATCTTATAGTATGCTTAAATCATCATGTACTAAGAGTTATGGTCGTTTGAAGTTAACCCAAAACTTATATTAAGCACAACTTGCCAAACTTTCCAAATTTGATCTTTCTAAAAATGGTTTCATTTTATTTCTAGTTTCTTTCTAAAGAAGGATGTTACAAGTTAGGTGGCCCATAAGATATCAAATGAAAGGTCGTTGGATTATCTTTCAAATGCCACCGAATTGGCTAAGTTTCGAGTTTGGATTAGTGAGATATGCCCTTTTGAAGTCAGGCTGTCCAGTTATGGAAAGTTACCCAAAAATATGAGGGGTATTTTAGTCTTTTCCATACCCAATCAGATTTAATTCATTTTTGGTAAGGTTTTAGGGGTCTAAACTGATTTGGTTCAGTTTTATAATCCTAATCTACGCTTAGGATTTTAGAAAAGAGTTCAAGAAGAGAAAAGAGGAGAAAAGTCAAGGTTTCTTCAAGTTCATGAAGTTTCGTTGTGGATATCGCCAAGGGTTTGATCCCTAAGAGGTATGTAAGCTTCCATAGTGTTGGCTTTATTCACTAACACGCCAATCATGTTATTTTTAGCGAAGTTTCGTTCTTGAATTTGATGAGTTCTTGAGATAAAAGTTAGTGAATTGAGGGTGGTTTGGAGTAGATTATCATGTACATAAGTTGAGTATTCAAATCTAAGTGATTGGCAAAGAATCCATTCGATTTTAGGCGAATTAGGATCGAAAAAAGAGTAAGAAAAAGTCGGACAAAAACAAAGTACCAGGTCCGCGTCGTGGACCTATCCTCAAATGTGAAATTTCCTCTCCGCGTTATGGAGAGAACGCGGACTCCACTGTTTCAAAAATTATTTCGACCAAATATTATAATTCATCTTCGCGTCGCGGACTTGATCCCCATATAGTGTTTTTCAACAGTTTCTCATTATTAACTATCTAAAACTCATTTAATCATCACGATATTCTTCCTATCATAAATTATAACCTTAAATTCATAATTCAAATTCAAGGGAGAGTTAAGAGCCAAGTCTTGAGAGTTCTTTCGAGTCTTTTGAGAAAGTCCCTTTGAGTCTTTTGAGGAGTCTTCTACAATTTCTAATAACTTGTTTCAAGACTCGAGCAAGTGAGTATGAGAATGATGAGAATGTATTCGTGAGTATACATTATCATCACGAGATCCTTCATGTCATGAATCATAACTCTTGAATTCATAATTAAAATTCAAGAGAGAGTTAAGAGTAGAGCTCAAGAAAGCGTTTGAGTTCGATTGTGAATCCTTTGAGATCAACTATCGATTTTGAGTTACGTTTTGAGGAAGTAAGTATGAGAATGAGAAGAGTCGAATACATGAATTCCATATTGTTATTTAGACCCTCAAGTAGAGTCGTTAATGCCCATATATTTCACATGAACTTCATAAGTTGAGTATCTTTGAGAGGAGTAGTATCTTCAAGTTCTAAGTCTTGAGTATTGAGTTCCTAATCCTTTTGAGATTTTATTCCTTATCATGGGACTATTATATGTTACCCATGAAGGTCTTTGAGTTGAGTTGTTCATGCCCACAATTCTGTATGAACCCTATGAGTTGAGCATTCTTGAGATGAAATGGTATCATAAAGTCCTTGAGTTGAGTTGTTCATGCCCATTATTCCACATGAACCCTCTAAGTTGAGCATTCTTGAAATGAGTAGTATCATTGAAGTTCTTGAGTTCTCGAGTTGTTGAGTTCCGAGTATTGAGTTCTATGTATGGTTATTGAAAACCTTGAATTGAGTCGTTCATGTTCATAATTCGGCATGAACCCTATTTTAAGAAGTCTTTTGCAAACCTTTTTAAATTTGTTTTAATACTTGAGCATATGAGTTTGAGGAAGAGTAGAACCGAGTTCATTTTCTTTAAAATTATATATGGGAACTAAGTAATCTCAAGAGTAAATGTTTTTACATTTAAGCAGAGACGAAACTCTGATTTCCAAAAGAGTTTTCATGAGCAATTCATAGTATCATCTCTTTTAAGAGAAAGATTTTTGAGTAATAATCTCAAACCACATAAAGAGTTATGTTTTTAAAAACATATGAGCTAGTATATTTTGGGAGTAGTATTGAGCACCGATATAGGGGAGAGTTCAGATAACTCACAGCCCACATAAACCATATAGCAAACGTGGGTAGAAAAGGTTATACTTATTAGATGATTTCGTAATGATTTTTAGCATAAACTAGTGGATCCACTTAGTAGTAGGTTCTATACCTCGACAAAGTATAGGACGACGTTGGCAGCGTGAGGTAAGACGATGTATCATCACATAACTCATAGTGATGGATGTCAGTTAGAGAATCTCCCATAGAGTTATATTGTATTTGTATATACAATCTGAGTTAATATTGTATTCTTCAATACATTAAGTTGCTATCTACCGATTTAAAAGCTTTTCATATATTGCATCTTTTATTGTTGCTTTATCCAGAGTTGAGTAACTAGAGTTGAGTATCTTATTATTAAGTTGAGCCTTATTTCACAAAGTCGAGTATCTTATTATTTAGTTGAGCCTTATTTCATTGTGTTGAATATAATATCATTGAGTTGAGCCATATTTTCTCTAAGTTGAGTTGAACTATGTTTCTTTGAGTCGAGTCGAGTTGAGAAGAGGTAAGTATGTTTCTTTTCCATCACTTCAAGCTTATGTTTATGCTTTAAAATTCCCCTTACATGCTCGTACATTCCATGTACTGAGCCATTTGGCCTGCATCATTTTATAATGTAGATACAGGTAATCATCAACAGGCATTTCATTGAGGTCATGTGATGTTCTAGTCAGCTTTGGTAAGCCTTCTTATATTTCGGAAGACTTCACCTTTATCTTACATTTAATAGTTTTGAGATGTCGTGGGTCTTGTCTTGATATCCTTCTATAATAGTAGAGGCTTCATAGATAGACAGAGTTGAGGAGTTTCTGTATTTACTTTTATTTTGAGTATTGTACAAACCTTTAAAGGTTGAGTATTTGAGTTTATTGAATTTAATTCAATTTTAAGCTTTTGTATGCTTAAGTTAGTCTTCCGCTTCTAGTCTACTAGGATTTGGGTTTGTTTGGGGACTTGCAATGGTTCTCGAGTGCCAGCCACGTCTAGGGTGTAGGCTCGGGTCTTGATTAACTTTGTATCAGAGCCAGGTTCAAATGTCCTAGGGGGTCTATGAAGTCGTGTCAATTAGGATCTTATTTATGGGTGTGAGGGCCCCACTTTTATAAATGAGGGACTACAGACATTCAAGAAAAGTTTCCCTTCTTTCATACTCTTAATCATGCAATAGAGCTATGTCATGGAGATTTATTCATACTCGTGCGTTTTTAGATTTATTCGACTACCTCTCATATTAAAGGTGGTTGAAAAGTAAAGTCGAAAATCCTTATGGATGAGTTATTCTTATCAAGAGTCTTGAAGAAGTCATGAGATTGCAGAGGGGCTTGAGAGAAGTACATGAGTGAGTTAAGTGTTGAGTTTTGAAAGAATTCACCCATATTTATATGAATCGTGCGTTTGAGCTAAAAATGAGTTGTACTCTCTTTCTTAGGCCTTTTTTCAGTTGAGATCCTTATGAGGAAATATGTTTAGAGCTTGAGTAATATTTTCACCGTAAAAGGTAACATGAGTTACGAGATTATAAGCAGTAGTAGTGAAAGAGCCCAGAGTTAGTATGCAGAGGTTTAGTAATCCAAGAAAGGGAGAAGGTGTTTGACAAGCTATGTTACCATAGTCAAGCACCTAGTAAGTTACTAATGAAGAGTTTTCCTTTATGAGTAGAATAAGGAATAATAATGTTGTAGAGAGTTCTTGATAGAAGGAAGAGGAATAGTTACTAGTCAAGATAAGTTAAAGTATATTGTTAACCAGAATAGAGTTAATGTCGATGTGTCATCGTGTTAGAGTATACTAAGTACATGTGTTGAATAAGAGAACATAGTATTTATAAAGTGATAGATCTAAGCTAGGCTTATGATTAGTTTGAGAGGGTCATGATGTTCAGAAGGTTATTGAACTGATCAAGTAATGAGGTATAATATAGTAGGCGAGCAATCATATTGATATTCGGGTTTAGTAATAAACATTAAGCTTGAATTTGAGATGAGTGTCATGACCAAAAGAATGGCAATATGAGGGTGATGATGCTAGTCTTGAGATTTGATCTGGTAAACTTGGCATACGAGTAGGTGAGGAATTGAGATGTTAGCTGCAATAAATATGAGTGGTACAAGTGAGAGACCCTAACCTTTAGATAAGGGCAGTGAAGTGTGGCTAGCTAACAAGAGTAACTAGAGCATTAAGAGGTGTACCGAAATGGTATGTAATCAGACGAGGTTCCAATTAAGTTAATTATTTTCCATGTGTGCCTAGATAGCATAATTGAGCTTTCAATGTGGAATAGGTCCATAACCTTCAAGTGTTAGCTTTAGACCTAAGGGGGAAATGATAAGACAAGAAATCAAGTTAAGTGTTTGAGAGTAAGATAGTAATGAGTTCCAAAGAGTATGGGAGATATCTTTTCAGAGATCTTTTTAGTAGTGGCGTGATGTTAGAAGGAGAAGGTTAATGATCTTATCGTGATAGTGATAGTTTGATAATTCCATATAAGGTTATAAATGAGGAGGAAGAGGAGGATGCGGTTTTAATATGAGAAATAGTTAAATGAGAACCCTTAGTTGGTTCCGAAGGAGCTGGTTAGTAGGAGTCCATGGAGTTATTAGAGTATTAATCTTGAATGTGGTGTTGTTAAACAATAAGTGGTTCTTGATATGAGCCCAATGTGGTGGTAAAGATTAATAGTCTTGGGATGAGATTCGCTATAGAAATGTATAGAACCTGAACCTTAGGATTTGGGCTAAGCTTGAATATAGTAAGGGCATACCATTACGCTCAGACCTTAGTAAGAGTAACCTCGTTCCATACTCAATCCAGTTGTCATTCGAGGATGAACGATCCCAAGGGGGAGATATTGTAACACCCTGGAAAATTTTTGAGCTAACACTTGAACCATCCTTTATAGTGAGTAAGTTTTTACCAAGGAATTTAATTTTTTCCTAAGTGTTAAGGTCACTAGATGTAGCACCTTGAGTTCCAAGAAGAACTAAAGAGAAGATCATTCAAGTCATTCCTAAGTTCCTTTAAGTTTTGGGTCAACTTCAAACGACCATAACTTTCAGTACATGATGATTTAGGTGGCCCATAAGATATCAAATTAAAGGTATTTGGATTATCTTTCCAACGCCATTGAGTTTTCTAAGTTTCGAGTCCGAATGAGTGAGATATGCTCTTTTGAAGTCAGACTGTCCAGTTATGGAAAGTTACCTGGAAATATGAAGGTTGTTTTTGTCTTTTCCTTACCCAATCAGATTTAATTCGTTTTTAGTAAGGTTTTAGGGGTATAAACTGATTTTGTTCATTTTTATAATCCTAATCTACTCTTAGGGTTTTATAAAAGAGTTCAATAAGAGAAAAGAGGAGAAAAGTCAAGGTTTCGTCAAGTTCTTGAGGTTTCGTTGCGGATTTCGCCAATGGTTTGATCCCTATGAGGTATGTAAGCTTCTATAGTGTTGGGTTTGTTCACCCACATGTCAATCATGTTATTTTCAGCGAAGTTTTGTTCTTAAAATTGAAGAATTTGAGTTCTTGAAAGTATTGTTTCCGTTCTTGAATTAGGATGGGTTTGAGGAGTTCTTGAGATAAAAGTTAGTGAATTGAGGGTGGTTTGGAGTATATTATCATGTACATAAGTTGAGTATTCGAATCTAAGTGATTGAGAAAGAAACCATTCGATTCTAGGCGAATTAGGGTCGAAAAATAAGTAAGAAAAAGTCGGACAGAAACAAAGTACCAGGTCCGCACACGGACCTGTTCCTCAAATATGAAATTTTCCTCTCCGCGTCGCGTAAAGAACGCGGACTCCACTGTTTCAAAAATTATTTCGACCAAAGATTATAATTCATCTCCGCGTCGCGGACTTGATCCCCAGATAGTGTTTTTCAATCGTTTCTAATTATTAACTATCTAAAACTCATTTAATCATCACGGTATCCTTCCTATCATAAATCATAACCTAAATTCATAATTCAAATTCAAGGTAGAGTTAAGAGCCAAGTCTTGAGAGTTCTTTCGAGTCTTTTGAGAAAGTCTCTTTGAGTCTTTTGAGGAGTCTTCTACAATTTGTAATAACTTGTTTCAAGACTCGAGCAAGTGAGTATGAGAATGATGAGAATGTATTCGTGAGTCTACATTATCATCACGAGATCTTTCATAGCATGAATCGTAACTCTTGAATTCATAATTAAAATTCAAGAGAGAGTGAAGAGTAGAGTTCAAGAAAGCGTTTGAGTTCAATTGTGAATCCTTTGAGATCAACTATTGATTTTGAGTTAGGTTTTGAGAAAGTAAGTATGAGAATGAGAAGAGTCATATACATGAATTCCATATTGTTATTTAGACCCTCGAGTCGAATGGTTCATCCCCATAAATTCTGCATGAACTTCATAAGTTGAGTATCTTTGAGAGGAGTAATATCTTCAAGTTCTAAGTCTTGAGTATTGAGTTCCTAATACTTTTGAGATTTTATTCCTAATCATGGGACTATTATATGTTACCCATGAAGGTCCTTGAGTTTAGTTATTCATGCCCATAATTCCGCATGAACCCTATGAGTTGAGCATTCTTGAGATGAAGTAGTATTATAAAGTCCTTGAGTTGAGTTGTTCGTGCCCATAATTCCGCATGAACCCTATGATTTGAGCATTCTTTAGATGAAGTAGTATCATAAAGTCCTTGAGTTGAGTTGTTCATGCCCATAATTCCACATGAACCCTCTGAGTTGAGCATTCATGAAATGAGTAGTATCATTGAAGTTCTTGAGTTGTTGAGTTCCGAGTATCGAGTTCTATGTATGGTTATTGAAAACCTTGAATTGAGTCATTTACATCCATAATTCGGCATGCATGAACCCTATTTTAAGAAGTCTTTTGCAAACCTTTTTAAATATGTTTTAAGACTTGAGCATATAAGTTTGAGGAAGAGTAGAGCTGAGTTCATTTTATTTAAAATGATATATGGGAACTAAGTAATCCCAAGAGTAAATGGTTTTTCATTTAAGCACAGAGGAAACTTCGATTTCCAAAAGAGTTCTCACGAGTAGTTCAGAGTACCATCTCTTTTAAGAGAAATATTTTTGAGTAATAATCTCAAACCACAAAAAAAGTTATGTTTTTAAAAACATATGAGCTAGTATAGTTTGGGAGTTGTATTGAGCACCGATATGCGGGAGAGTTTTGATAACTCACAACCCCCATAAACCATGTAGCCAACGTTGGTAGAAAGGGTAATACTTTTTAGATGATTCCTTAATGATTTTTATTATAGACTAGTGGATCCACTTAGTAGTAGATTTTATACCCTAACAAAGTATAGGACGACCCTAGCAACGTAAGGCAAGACGTTCCAGCATCACATAGATCATAGTGATGGTTGTCAGTTAGAGAATCTCCCACAGAGTTATATTGTATTTGTATATACAAGCTGAGTTAATATTGTATTCTTCAATACATTAAGTTGTTATCTACTATTTAAAAGCTTTTCATATATTGCATCTTTTATTGTTGCTTTATCCAGAGTTGAGTAACTAGAGTTTAGTATCTTATTATTGAGTTGAGCCTTATTTCACAGAGTCGAGTATCTTATTATTTAGTTGAGCCTTATTTCACTATGTTGAATATCTTTTCATTGAGTTGAGCCCTATTTTCTCTGAGTTGAGTTGAACTATGTTTCTTTGAGTTGAGTTGAGTTGAGTGAGTTGAGAAGAGGTAAGTATGTTTCTTTTCCATCACTTCAAGCTTATGTTTATGCTTTAGAACACCCCTTACATGCTCGTACATTCCATGTACTGAGTCATTTGGCGTGCATCATTTCATGATGCAGATACAGGTATTCAGGATCATCAACAAGCGTTTCGTTGAGGTTATGGGATGTTCCAGTCAGCTTTGGTGAGCTTTCTTATATTCCATAGGACTTCACCTTTATCTTACAGTTAGTAGTTTTGAGATGTCGTGGGTCTTGTCCTGATATCCTTCTGTAATAGTAGAGGCTTCATAGATAGACAGTGTTGAGGAGTTTCTGTATTTACTTTTATTTTGAGTATTGTACAGACCTTTAAAAAGGTTTAGTATATGAGTTTATTGAATTTAATTCAGTTTTAAGCTTTTGTATGCTTAAGTGAGTCTTCCGCTTGTAGTCAGCTAGGATGAGAGTTTGCTTGGGGACCAACAATGATTCTCGAATGCCATCCACGTCCAGAGTGTAGGCTCGGGTCGTGACATTTCTTATATACTATGAAATTTTATAGATCATGATATCTTATATTGTGTATTTATGTAATTTTTCATTAAAAAAGAGAATTTTGGTTCAAACTTTTATAACGTGAGAAGTAAGCCTAATGATGTATGAATGTGTGTGATAACCATATTAGGCCCATAACAGTGCCAGGCGTGAATTATTCTTCATTCTTCATTATCATCTAAAAGTTTAGTTTAGTCAATCTTTAACCCCAATTATAGGCTTTGGGATAGAGGCGATGAGATTCTTTCTCCGTTCTCCTATTTTAATAAGGGGAAATTGTATAAAATAACAAATTATTAATTCAAATTAAATTTTATAACCACAATTTGATTTAATTGTAACTTGTAGCAAACAGTTGACATTCGCCTCTCTCTCCACCTTTCTCGCTCGCCAGTCTCTCCCTTGTCTCTCTCACTTTATACAAACACAAATGTATAAAATGCGTTTGTGTTTGTATAAAGAGAGATAAAACTGTATATACAAATACAAATACATATATTTTCATCCTCTACACTTATAATTATACAAATACAGATCTTTCCCTATCCCAATTCTCTTTTGTCTTTCTCTCTTTCTCGCTTTATACAAACACAAATTATACAAATTACAATATATAATTTGTGTTGTATAAAGTGAGCGAGAGAGAGATTAGATATACAAACGTTTTATTTCGATTCAATTGTATACAAATTCAAATTTTATGCAGATATACAAGCACAATCATTGATACATATACATAGTAGTTACATATATACAATTATCTAACCGATATGCATATACAATTGCTGCGCTTTTATACAAACGAGAGGCCTGCCAACGATTTTATACAAATCTACTCCTGTCAGCGAGTTATACAATCTGATGCCCCATAGCAAAATAAAGTTTGCTATGGAGCGCAATTATGCAAATTATAGCTGTAGCATACAAATATGATTTTTATGTTTGCTAAACCTAAAATTTACTCTTTTAATAATTGACCTCCCTAAACCTAATGTGGTGGAGCTAATAATGTGGTTTCTGTTTTAAATTATATGTTGTGTTTCTCTCTTACGTGTCTCTTAAGAAAATATTAATTAGATTTGGACTATTTTATCCTTAAATAGTATGAAATTTTATAGATTATGATATCTTAAATTGTTTATTTATGTAAATTTTCTATATATTTTTGATTAAAAAAGAGAATTTTGGTTCAAACTTTTATAAGGTGAGAAATAAGCCTAATGATGTATGAATATGTGTGATAACCATATTAGGCCCATAACAGTGCCTGGCGTAAATTTTTCTTCATTCTTCGTCGTCTAAAAGTATAGTTTAGTCAATCTTTCACCCCAATTATAGGCATTGGGGGGATAGGTGATGAGATTCTTTCTCTATTCTCCTATTTTAATAAATAATTCCCCTCCCTAAACCTAATGTGGTGGAGCTAATAATGTGGTTTTTGTTTTAAATTATATGTCGTGTTTCTATCTTACACGTCTCTTAAGAAAATATTAATTAGATTTGAACTATTTTATCCTTATTTATGTTTTAAGATACATTCTCTCTTCACTTAATATTTACTTTATTTATGTGTTTGTAATCATTTAAAAATTATTAAAAATAAATTTATAAAATGATTCGGAGAATATTAAATTCAAAATATATTAGTTCAGTGAATATTGTGAATTAATATAATTGAATTAATTATTTAAATCAATAAATATGAATTTAATTATGGAAAAACTACCTAACTACACATACATCACTACCATATATATTATATTTACCTCTAGTTTAAAACAATTACATATACTACCACTTTTAATATTTATACCACATATTTTAAAAGATTTAATTAGATACACAAATCCCTTAAATATGGTATTGGATAATTATCTTAAATTTAATCTCCTTAATTAATGGTCCACATTAACAACCCAAAATTTTTATCACATAAATCACACCTGCCATTCCACAACGTCCACTAACCCTCATTCTTCCTCCATCTTCTCCCTTTTTCTTCCTTCATCCTCTCAATACATATTTGCATGTTCAAATCAGCATTATACATATATGTTTGTTTCTATTATTTTATTATTCTCATGTATCTTGGTTTTGTATCTGAGTTAAAGTTCATAATGTTCTGACATTCAA
>JAJOOR010028622.1:0-10281 GCA_036250505.1 Solanum acaule
TTTAATCCTTTCCTTCACCTCCTTCTCAAACTGCCTAAGTACCGACTCATTCATTGAGTTACCATCCGAGTCAAACAGTGTGCGGTATAAAGGTTTTGAAGTCAGATCGCTAAAGTTCCTAGATAACTCAGCAAAAACTCGAACGAGTTTTGAGTTCTCAAGCTTCAGCTTCCGAGCATAGGAAGCATAAGCCAGAACCAATGAACGGTGATCATCTGCTTGCTTCTTGATCTGATCTAGCCGCGGCTTCAATGGATCAGATTTTAGAGCCAAAACCGACCTTCGTAATGATCCAACTCCTCTAAAATCACGTGTAATTCCCTATTCAACCACATTTGACACTGTCAATACAAAACCTACTTAGGGATAAAGAAAGATCCAAGAAAAATTATGCAATTCATGCATATTAAAATTCAGAAATCATAAAAACCTCGTGGAATCACACAAGCTCAACAAGTCTAGAATCACTACGCACGGACAAGTATTTCAAAATTCGTGAGATGATAATAACCAATCAAATCTTTCTAGACTAAGATCTTACTAACTAGAGAATAAAACATAGTGTACAAAAGTTTCACAATCAAAGCTTCCAGATTGAGATCCTAATAACGTGCATATTTAGTACGAAAAAAATCACAAAAATTAATCATAATACTATGTTTCCAGATTTAGATCTAAGTAACTTGATAACATGCACATTCTCAAAAATTAACAAAAAATTAAGTAAAGTATCACGAGATCACAACTCAATAAGAAAATGTGACAACTCAATAAGAAAAAAAATACACAGATTATAGGTTAACCGACAGTAAATCAACCGCATACAGATAAATGAGAAGGGAGAAATTGCGACGGTAAGTACTTACGACGCCGAGATCAGAGGGATCTGCAGAGGAAGTGTAGAGAGAAGAGAGAGCTAACAGAAGGAAAACAGCGACAGTGAGAAAAAAAGACACGAAGAGGTTGAAGGTGAGCCGTATTCCGGTGCCGGTGACCGTACGTGAGCTCCGGAGAGCCATTTTTGTTAAGCAAGTGTCCGTTTCCGAGATATAGTGCTTGCTTTCACTTTTATGGTTGGGAGAGAGAGGAGTATTTATTGTTTAATTTTATGAGTGTGATTATTTCACACTTTGAAAGATGAATGGATGGAGAAATTGGAGAGAGAGGCAACTGGTGAGTGAGGAAGAAACGCGGATTTGACGGTGGAGTTGGGTATGGGTCCCACGTTTTGATAAAGCAAGTGGGTCCTACTCTTTGATACTAATAACTTTATTTCATATTTAGTTAAGATAAAATTGCTTGATAAATTGTTATCTCGTAATTGTTGTTATATTTTTATTCCATATTAAATATAGGATAACAATTTTGAACAATTAATTTATTACGTATGAAATATCTTATTTTTCAAAAACGTGCCTTTACTTTTATTACACGCTGTATTTGTCTCTAACTTGGGGTTTTGCAATTATTGGCAATTTCACATTGTGCTTAATAAATTGTTTGGGGACTAAATAAGTACTTACAATAATGAAACTAATTAGAGCTATATAAAAGTAGTTTGCAAGACCCAATTTCTTCGTAGCCCAACCCATAGTGTTGGGGCTTAAATAGGTGTTGCCGATCAATCAAAATAATTAGATTTATTAGTCTTACAAATAAGGTATAATGTCGTGTACACATTATCATCCTTACACTCTAGTTGTTGCACAATACTGATAATAGCCAAATATACACAAAGTCTATATATTTTTGTATCAAAATATATATAGTTGTTGTATATCATACCTAATATATAAAACATATAGAGTATATAGTAATAGTCTAGTATCTAGTATTTTGTTAATATCAAAGACTATTCAAGTACATTTTTAAAGATAAAATTTAAAAGGATATATTTACGTAAATCATCCCAAAGGTACGGTTTGCTCAATATTTTCGTATTATTAAGAAATAGAGTTCACTAACCACTTGAGCTCAGTCTCAAACTAGTTTAGCCAATATGAAAATCCATAGACATACACAATCAAATAATTATGTTAAACAATGTAAAAAAAATTCGTTACGTCTATGCATATGATTTAAATTCCCTTTTAACATGTAATGCTTGATGAAGGGGATGTTATTTTAATTTGTCACTATTAAGATAGTTAAATGAAGAAATAAATGATAATAATTACGAAATTGTATCACTAATATAAACACTCCAAAAGTTAGTTAGTACTTTTTTTCTTAACAAACTAGAAAGTTAGTTAATTACAATTATAAATAGTTCAAAAAATAGTCCCATTTCCCTCGCTTTTTCTTTCTTGCTCTCTGCTTCTACATTTCTTCTGCAACTTTCACTATCATCATCTTCTTCTTCTTGTTCAAACTCGGAATCAAGAAGAAACTCATCAAGATCATGTCTGAAGATAAACGCGAAAATGGCCACAATAAGAAGCAAAAGATGAAGTCTGCAGTACAAGAAGATTCCCGGTATTAATTCTGCTTATCTGATTCCAATTTTCTTTTTTACCATCACCATTTATGTATTCTGTTCTGTGGTTTAATGATTGAGTTGAAAAAATGATCTTCTTTCTTGATTTAGGATACAATTGAATCTGCTAATCGAAGCACAGATCTTTTTCCTCTCCAGAACAAATGTATTGAGCAAGGGTACATTTTCTTTCAAGAATTACAAAATGTCCTTAATTTTATGTACTTTTTTTTTTCTTTTCGAAAAATGACGTCTTAACATGAGTTCTTGGATCAGTGAAGAAATTCCGTCATCTGTAGCTGTGGAAGCGAATCAAAGTTGCAAAGTAGCATTGTCAAAAAGGAAAAGGTCTAATCTTGAAATTGTTGAAGAATTGCCAAAAGGATCAATGGAGGATAGTGAAAACGATATTGGTTCGATAAATTTGCTGATTAGTCTGATGGAGACATGCCTTGAACTGAACTCTGAAGATGCTATGGAAATGTAAATGCAATTCTGATAGATTTAGTGACCAAAAAGAGTATGTAGATGTGACTAATTTTCCAAACTGATGAGTCTGATGAAGATTACATTCCTTGATCTGAAGTCTGAAGATGCAATAGAAAGGTGAATGCAATTCATAAATAGATTTAGTGACCAA
Source organism: Solanum acaule (assembly GCA_036250505.1). NCBI lineage: Eukaryota > Viridiplantae > Streptophyta > Magnoliopsida > Solanales > Solanaceae > Solanum > Solanum acaule. Next base: position 3,117 of record JAJOOR010028622.1, read on the forward strand.
AAACACTACTAATATAGAAGAGAACAGTATGTAGATTGTGACCAATTTTCTTTGTTTTTTATCAGCAAGAAAATGCTATTTGGATAAGGAAGGCCTAATGACTTTTACTGTTTTAATCTTGCTTTAGACATAATTGCCAAATCTCTATTGCATCAGTTTTGCTTCATTATACTAGCTGATCTGCATATTCTTGCCTTAACTCCCTTATCTGTAGCTATATTGTGTGATCCTGAAGACGAGAGGTAAGGATGCCCCGATAAGGAGGTGCGAGAGGTTGACCATAAGGGTTTGAGGTAGGCCTAAGAAGTATTGGGGTGAAGTGATTAGGGAGGACATGACACAACTTCTGATAGGAGGGTGCGGAGGTCGAGAATTAAGATAGAAGGTTAATAGGTAGTAGAGTGTTTTGCTAATATATTTTTGTATCTTGTTGATTGTTCCTGCTTGTTGCTAATGTCCATTGGAAACAACCTTTCTACGTCTCCAGGTAGTGGTAAGGTATGCCTACACACCACGCTCCCAAACCCTCTAGAATTCCTCTGTCTTTTACTGTTGCAAGTAGACAAAATTGAGCCAGACAGCAAAATAACCTTTGATAAAACAGCACTACTTGACTACTGTTGAGATTTGGGATCTCATTTTACTTAACATAGAGACAGATATGGAATAAAACTCTGCCTGTGTGAGCCTGTTTATATTGTTGGTTCCGAGCTTGGATATACGAAGAGGGTTACCATAGTTTGACTACTAGTGCAGAACTAGTCAATATATGATGAATTCTAACAATACCAAAAGAAATGAGCATAAATTGAGAGGCTATAGCCAACCTAAACTTGGTTGAGATTCAGACATAGTTCATACCGATAAAATGTTTAGTTCTTGTCATATGAAGGGATAAACATACAACGAATTCACAAACAATTTCAAAACTAGAAAGTACTACAAACAATTTCTAGTTTTATTCATAGAAACTAGAAAGTAATATCAAAACTCTCAATCTCCACAATGAACCTTCTTGTTATTCTTGCTCACATGGTGTATCCATTTAAGCCCTTTAATTGCCTTAGAAATCCTCACAAAATTAGACCTTCCAATCCCCAAATTCATTTTCCTAGCTGACAACTTTAGTGCCTGTAAGCAACACAACTGATCAATGTGCTCATTTATCTGTTCTACTTTTACATAGCTCTTCACCTCTTCTTTTTTCTTCATCTTCTTATTCTTTTTATTATCTCTATTTTCTTTCTTTATAGAGTCCATTTCATACTTTTCCCATAACAAATCCATTCCTTCACCACTGCTATTACTAGCATTGTGCCTTTCCTCATAAAATTTGCATCCCAATGTCCTTTTCCAATCTTTTGCTTTATGGAACTTTGTCCCCTTTGGCTCAATTTTCTTCTCTTCAAACACATCAAGTTCTTTCAAGAAGTCTTCCAGTATCTTCTTCTTCATTATGCCCCTAGTACTACTCATTTCAGCTGAATTTTCTCCCAGTTAATTTCTTAAATAAAGATCATTATCACATATGACTGTACTAGAACCTAATTCATAACATGATGACTCAAGAATTGAACTTTCACTCCCCTCAGCTTATTTACAGTCCTAGAAGTCAACTTCATTAAAAAAAATGGGGGTAGGGGAATGGGAAATGATGGAGGGGATTACAACCTAGGGAATCAAACTTCACCAACAAGGTGAAAGTTTAGCCAACAAACTGAGCTACTAAGATTCCCCAAAATTCTATTTTCAACAAGAATTGAGCTTTCACTTCCCTTAGCTGATTTACAATCCAAGAATTCAAAAGGGTGTCCTAAAAACACCATTTTGAAGACTTTAACCTTAATGTTTATGCAGAGAGAATAATACTAAACTTGTTTGATTCAAAAAAAGATCTTTGGGGTTGAAGGAAAATAGCAAAAGGGGAGTGGTAATGGAGAGAAAAGATAGAATTTTAACAAGTTGAAGAAAGATTAGAATGGAGTAAGAGAAGCAAAGAAGAGAATGAAGGGAGAGGATGTCAAAGATAAAAAGAGTAGAAAATTGAGTATTTGTAGAATTGATAGATAAGAACAGCTCAGACATTTTTATTCCTGAAGAATAGTAGTGGAGAACAAGGGGGGAATTTAAAAATGGAAGATGGAGGAGAAATGGGGGAAGAATAAGTAAAAGAAGAATCTTGTACCCTGTAAAAACAGTGTTGTGACTTGTGAAGTTTTGATGGTAAATGCGGCGTGAATAAAGGATTCTCTCTCTATATACACATCTGTTTCCCTAGGTGTGTGATTTAATTTTGAAACAATGAGAATACACGGTCAAATCTCTATATAATGATTGCAAAATTATATTGAAATGGCAAGTAGAAACTAAGCAATCAAGACCACTGTTATGGTCATGGAGATGCACTTTTTAGCATCCAATTCTGTTTACAAACACAATTCTTCAAGCAATAGATAAGATTAAATTTAGATCAGGAATAAGCGATCACCCCCACCTAAGTACTAAATGCTACTAGTGAAAAGTTTATTGTGAATTACTAACGACTGACTTCTCTAATTTTTTGGTTGTTTAAAGAGAAATTTGAAAAAAGGAAGGAGAAGAAATTAAATGCACTAAAAGAAGCCTAAACCGGTTTTATGATTCCCAAAAAAAAAAAGATCTTGCTTCCAATGGTTACACTACTGATTCTCAAGTTCTAAAACTTAGTTAATCCACCATTTACCCACTAACGTAGTCCCAAAATCAAAAGCTTGGATCGGAAATTAAAACCAATAGAAGTAAAGGATCAAATATCTTGCCAGATATATGATCTATTTAAATGTCAAATGCAGTACATATTCAACATCTTGTAAAAGAGTTGCTTAACAACATTGCAGATATTCTAAAATAAGTTAACATCTGGCAGCTCTCATTCATTCATAACAGGCTTGTTTTCACTTGCTTTTGGCCTCTGTTCCTTGGGCTTCTGCTCTTCTGTTTTCCTGCAGAATTAAACAAAAAGGTTAGAGGCACTGCCTCATAAAATGCTCTGTGGTATCAAGTGAGGCTGTTGACACGACAATGAAGGAACAGAACCACACCAAGTGGACACGAAAACTACAGTAGAAAAGATACAGGAATGTTCTAAATAATACATTTAGGGGTCGTTTGGTGTGAGGGATAAGAATAAATAGTCCTGCCATGTTTGGGATTAACTTATCCCATATACATGATGGGATAAGTTATCCCGGGATAATACTAAACTACAACAACCCCTTAGTGTACTTAAAACCCATGTTACTCAATGTCTCCAAAAATGTTGGCACACGTGTGTTAGACCCTCCAGAAGGGCATAGCTTTTGGAGGATTGACACACCTGGAGATATTTTTGAAGAGCAACATAGCTTAAAGCCCAATTTCAAGAACTCTAATCAATCTAAGAGACTCTAATCTGAATGTTCTGTTAACTAAACAGCTACTTGCCACAAGTAGCTGATTCTGATGGATTTGAAGTGCAATGTTCAGTCTTTCCTAAAAGATGCTTTCTTACAGATTGTATTAAGCCAGAATAACATTGGAAAACAATTTTTGGCAAGATACATGTATACTACAAGACAACATGGACGCTACGTGATCAGAAACATGAGATCTAGTAGGAAAATATCTCATCATTACGACCAAGATTGCTTCGGTTTCTATATAACATTAAATACCTACTAAACAAAGCATAGAAAAAAAACCAAAAATCAACATGTTTCCTAATCGAATTATTTCTGAAACTGAATCAAAATTTCAGTCTTACACAAACACTTGGCGGTTACAAGAAAGTGTATTGACAAAGCATGACCATAATATGAAAACATTCACACAATTGCCTATCAAACATATTTACTTCAAACACTATATAACTCATCGCTGTTATGCAATAGAACAGAACAAATTGACAAATTTATACAAAGCTCACAATAGAGTAGAGCTAATGGAGAAATTTATATATAAAATCTATTCAAAGCTTCCAAGTAACACACCTAAAAGGAACGGGCATGCAATGTGGCGCAGATAATGTAAAAGGAAATCTAACAGACTAGTAATTAGGAATCTTCTTCCGCAAGCAGGCAAAATCCACCTCACAAACTATTAAACCTTACGTGTTAGGTTAGGCTATGAATTTGAGAATGTAACCCTAATAAGCCTGACCTACAGCATAAATCATAAAATTCATAATACCCTAAATCGGAGATCATTGCATAATGAGCATAAAACATTGAGCGATGATGAATTTACGGTTAGCGAGAGAAATTATATGTACCTCTTGTCAGATGCGCCTCCCTTCTGGCTGAGGAAGGATCGGAAAAGCGGCGAATTCACGTCGTAAATCATTGTCGTTGGTCGGCAACAAAACAAAACCCTAATTTCCGCTTTGTTCACTTTCAACTTCTGTTTGTTAATTCGCTCTTTTCAAAAGCTTTATATGATGGCTCCGGTAATTGGTAATGGGCCGCCAGTTGAGACCTTATGGGCTGGAATGGGTTTGTCGAAAATATCTGTTACACTTAAATAACAAATAATTTTTTTACGACGATAATAGCTGTTACACTTAAATAACAAACAACTTTTTTATCGTAGCCGTTACACTTAAATAGCAAACAACTTTTTTATGACGATAATAGCCATTACACTTAAATAACAAACAACTTTTTTATGGGATAAACTTATATCGTAATATTTCAGAAGTTATGTCCCTTACAGTCCGTTACACTTAAATAACAAACTTTTTTACGGGGATAATATCCGTTACACTTAAATAAGAAATAACCCTTTTTATAACTATTTGTTACACTTAAATAACAAACATTTTTACGGGGATAATATTTGTTACACTTAAATAACAAATAACTTTTTTTATAACTATCTGTTACACTTAAATACTAACAAATAACTTTTTTATAACTATCTGTTACACTTAGATAACAAACTTTTTTACGGGAATAATTTATGTTACACTTAAATAACAAATAACTTTTTTTATAACTATTTGTTACACTTAAATAACAAACTTTTTTACGGGGATAATATTCGTTACACTTAAATAACTTTTTTTACGGGAATAAATTTATAGGGAAAATTGTATAAAATAGCAAACTATTAATTCAAATTAAATGTTATAACCACAGTTTGATTTAATTGTAACCCGCAACAAACATTTGTCATTCGCCTCTCTCCCTAAGTTTCTCGCTTGCCACTCTCACCAGTCTCTCCCTCGCCTCTCTCCCTAAGTTTCTCGCTTGCCACTCTCGCCAGTCTCTCCCTCGCCTCTCTCTCTTTTATACAAACACAAATATATAAAATATGTTTGTGTTTGCATAAAGCGAGAGAAAACTATATATACAAATACGAATACATATATTTTCGTCCTATACACTTGTAATTATACAAATACAGATCTTTCCCTGCCCAGTTCTCTTTTGCCTTTCTCTCATTCTCGCTTTATACAAACACAAATTATACAAATTACAATGTATAATTTGTGTTGTATAAAGCGAGAGAGAAATTTGATATACAAATGTTTTATTTCGATTCAATTGTATGCAAATTCAAATTTTATGCAGATATACAAACACATAAAATTGAATTGAAATGCCAGCGATTTATACAAACGAGAGGCAGCCAGCGAAATTATACAAATCTAAAGCTCATGCCAGTGAGTTATACAATCTGATGCTCCATAGCAAACTTTATGTTTGCTATGGAGCGCAATTATACAAACTATAGTAATAACATACAAATATGATTTTTATATTTGCTATACGTGAAAGTTGCTCAAACTTATATAGTAATATTTGAAAAGTTATGTCCCTAACACCGAACATAATAATCTTATAAGTTATGCTCGTATGCCGAAGGGCATAATGTATTTCCTAAAAAAACATAGAGGTATTGATATTTATTTGTTGATTTTTTCAACAACCTTGGCTGTTTTTGACATATAATTAATTAATTACTATATTTGCGGAGATAAATTGATAAGCACTGTAATTTAGTAATCAATAACATTATGTATAAAAATACTGTCAAACTAGAAAAGTTGCATGAACTATTGAGGTAAATCAACCTTTCAAAAAATATATTCAAAATTTGTAACTCTCCTTTATGCGGAACTAAGGCTGGCAAATGGACAGGGTTTTGACCGGTCCGGTTCCCGTATCAGTAAGTCCGGTACAGGTTGAACCGATAAGGAATCGGTCTTATAGGGTATCGGAACCGATACCGAAATGGAACTCGGTTTTTTATCCGGTTGATCCGGTTCGGTAAGAACCGGTTCCTGTCCGGTTGAACCGGTTCAACGGTCACTTCCATTTAATTTTTTATTTTTTTTTAAGTTGAACGTTAATATTTAGCCGTTGGGCTGGGGCCCAAAACGGCTCAAAACAGTCTCCCACCCCTCTCTAACCCCTTAACACTATAAATATACCCATATTATTTTATTTAAATCACAAATTCACAAATTATCTCATTAACATCTTACAAAATCTCTCAATTTTCAATCTCTCATAAATTCATAATTATTATTTTGTGATATTGACTTGGAGTTCGGATTTTGGAGATTTATTTGAAGTAAATCAGAAGCTTCAATTGCCATCTCTCAATTCCAGCTTTGGTTATCTGTCTACTTTTACGTAGAGGTTCGGTACATTCGTTTCAACTTTAATTTTTTTATTTGTTTATTAATTAAGTTTTTTTTTTTTTGTTATATTGTCTTGCTTGTTTTTCATAATATTAATTATTTTAAACTTGAACATGAATTTGAAAAAATATAGTGGTAAAAGACCAATGTCGAAAAGAAAAAATAATAGGGGAGGAGGAAGTAGTTCTAATTCTAAAAATTTGTCACCTCCTAGATTTAGAATTAATATTAATGATTATACTTTTTTCTTCTTTTTTTTACCCTCCCTAGGAGATCCCACCCTTTGCTCCCTTGGTGACTCGAACTTGCAACCTTCGGGTTGAAAGTGAGGGGTGCTTACCATCTGAGCAACTCCCTCTCGTCACTAATGATTATACTCATGTTGATGAAACTTCTTTTACACGAGACTCACGACCTATTGAATTTAATTCCGAAAATGAAGTAGATCATGAAACTTTAAATAGATGTTTTACTAATTTTGAGGAAGAATTAGATGAGGAA
>JAJOOR010028624.1:0-12216 GCA_036250505.1 Solanum acaule
TGAATAGTAAGACACAGTAAGTACCAAAGATGTAAGAATTTGATCTTCTATAATAGAATTTTGCAACTAACAATGTATCTACTTGTTCGAACTATTTGCGAAACATTATATTTTGACATGCGTCTCTCTGTCGACCTGATGGGTAAATATGCAGGCAAAATTTACGAAGATAAATGTACGTTAATTAACAGAGAATTTAACAATTATCAGCAGTGTGAACTACATATTGACAAATTGAATGTAAAATTGTTATCATGAAGCAGGGCCTGTGGTGGTTGGATGTTGAAGATAGTGCAATAGAGAAATACATGGAATTATTGAGCACAAGTTTGCAGTAGATACATATAGAGTATAATATGGCGTAATATGGTACAGAGACGACAAATTAGGAATGGAAGAAAAAGCAAAACAGCAGACGAATTAGGAGTGGGAGAAAGAGCAAATGATGGAACAAACATGTAAATTTGACTTAAAGCATGAAGAAATACCTGCGCAGGTCGTCGAAAAGAAACTGAAATCTTGAGGAAAGCTTCGGCGAGAGATTTTAACTGTATAGAGAAACAGACAACAATAAGCATCAGATGGAGAAATTAATATCATAAGGTATCTTAAATTTTGAAATTAAATAGTTGGGGATTATGAATATAAGAATTTAAAGAAAAAGAGTTAATAATATTAATTAAAGTAAAAGTTCAATTAGGTATAAGTTATGGAGATAAGAATTTTAAAATAAATAAAAGAAGGAAAAAATAAAATAATGAAGACAAAAAAAAAACTCATGAACTATTCAACATTTGTTGGGTGTTTAAATTTTATTAGGAAAACAAGCAAATCAACTTCTTCTCTTCTTGTACTACTCCATTGTGTTTAACAAAAGTGAAAGAGAAAAAAAAATACAATAAAAAAATAGATAAATTTCTTGAAATATTAAAGTAGTAAATATTGAGACTTTTAATTTTTTTGTAACAAAGAATAATAATGAGTGTAAATAATTTTTCAGACATTTAAGTATAACAATAAATAGAGGAGTAGTAATTGATATATTTATTTTTTGTACAATAATAAGTAAATAGAAAAATATGAAAATTTGTGGAAAAAAAATAAATAGAATCTTTAGCCAAAGAGAGGTGCAACTTCATTTCTCTATGAGATTTTTAAGTACAACAATATGTAATAGCTATAAGAAATGTATCATAGATAATATACTTGGCAAAATTTTAGAATATTGAAATAAAAATAATATATAAATGAATAAATGAATCTTTAAAATATTGAAAGCATTCGACCTTTATACTAATATGATCATCTCTCTTGATGAATCTTTCAACATAATTAAACTTCCTTCTTCATTTTGATGATCTTGTACTAAATTAATGTGAACATCTCTTTATAATGAATCTTTGAAGAATATATCTTTGATTTTCATCAAAGTGAAGAACATATCATGTCACTATCTTTTCTATGATTTCATATGGAAAAGATGAAAGAATAATTTTTAAAAGAGAAAAAAAGACTACACTAATAGAAAGAAAGAATGAGAAAAAAATAGAAAGAAAGAATGAGAAAAATGAAAAATTAATATTCAACATCTCCATGGATGATTGTAATTTATAGATTTGGTAATCCATAAGAATAAGTTGAAGAGACATGTTATTTAAGAAGAGAATATGAATAGATGAAGGTTTTTTTGTAACTCATTAGATTAAATTAGAATAGTAAATATGATTATTTTTTTTATTTAATAAATAAAATATTTAATGAAAAGAATTAAGAAAAAAATCTTTAAAAAGGAGAAAAAAGAATGGAGGCCATAGAGAGGTGTCATATCACCTTGTCTAAGTTTCTTCTTTATATATTATATATAGATTCCAAACAAAAATTAATCTGCCCTAAGCATTCAAATGCTATTGTGAAAGCAAACTGATTTGTCGAGACATGCCTTTGAAGTAGAACACTACTAATGAGAAGGCTTCGGTAGATTACATAGCTATATGGTAAATCAAGAAGCCTTATTTTATTTTTAAAGGAATAGTTAGTTCAGTAAGAGTTGTATATGTAATGTTATGTCATTTGGTGAAATTTCATATATGGTACATAAATAATCATGTTCTCTTTATTTATAAAATGAATTAATATATGATTTCTGTTGTTGAAAAATAAATATATTAAGAGGCCTTTATAGAGATATGGTGGCATATTTGAGTACAAATGAAACATATTTTGGTTTATGCTTTACTGTAAAAACGGTACTCTTATTACTTTAGCTAGGCTTTTGATCTATTCTTTCCTACAATTAGCTTTAGATAATTAAGTAGTGGTTTTTATTCTTTGAATTTTTATACATAATAAACTATGAATAGTAAAGTTCAATTTGTAAAAGAAATATTAAAATAGTTTTAATTCATTCATTTTTCTATTTCATTATGCGACTATTTTATAGTTAAACTTTATGTGTTCGACTCTCATGAGTATTTTTTTTTATATATATCTGAATAATTTGTTTACCACGTTTCTCTTAAAATGCCAATTTGTAATATTTATTTTCATGTCTTTTTGTTTGTTAAATTATGTTTGGGTTATTAAATTAAAATTTTTGAAATCCAAAATATGTTGCTTTCTTCAATTCGTTGTAGTGTTAAACATTTTATGAAATACTAAACGTTAAATTACCAACATCTTACACATGATTATTGTGTTATATTTTGTGATATGATTATATTTACATTGAACCTTTGCATTTACATTTTCTATTGCTCATTACAACATCCAAACTATTTCAGATTGAGTTTGTATTTCTCACGATTACATTTTCTATTACACATTACGCGCAAGTATTAGATCGAGAAAGATTTTGATAATTGACAAATAGAGGAACAGATGAAAGGAGCCGGTTGTGCGACATGTTCCTTTCAGACCGAATCCAACTAGGATAAGGAGAACGTCAACCACGCGAATTAGAAGTTATAAAGTAGTGGAGGGATTAGTTTTTTGACAAGCAACCAGTAAAAAAAATATTCTTTTTATAAAGGAGTCCTACAAGGAAAAGGGAGCGCATAATAAGTCAAAGTAAACATAGGTATAAATCCTAAGAGAAGTAGGAAGCATGATCAAAGAAGGAAATAAGGGGCGTAAATAAAGAGTTCAAGAAGGAAATAAATCAAAGTGAAGTCAAGAAAAAAAACTGAAGACAAGTTCGAGTTGAACAAGGAGTTGAGGATGCAACATAGTCAAGTTCGAGTTGAACAAGGAGTTGAGGATGCAACATAGTCAAGTTTGAGTTGAACAAGACTTTGAGGAGGTTTAATCTATAAATAGGGCAATAACTTCTTCGAAGAAGTTTGCGCACTTACATTGAGAGAAGATCAAAACACTATCAAGAGTTTGAGAGAGTTTTGAGATTTAGTTGGGGAGTGTTGCGAGTTTGTGAGGAAAAAGTTGTAAGATTGTAGTTAAGAGTTTTGATTACAAACAAGTGTGTGTATAGGATTCGTCTAACAAGTTTGAGAAACTTGACAGACGGCAAAAGACTTAAACCTGGGGTTTTTTGTCTTGGGTAGCTAGGAATTAGAGTTTATAATTTCTTAGCTAGAATTAGAGTTTATAATTCCTTAGATTACCTAGGTGTGTAATCTTTGTGTTGTTTGGAGTTGAGATAAATAATACAAAGCTGTGAACTAATTATTATTTTACGAAATTATTTACTAGAACTCACAAACAGTAAAGAACAAGTAGTTAGTACGTGTTCCTTTACAGAATAAAGGGGGTCATAATTCCAACAATTGGTATCAGAGCAGGTTATCTTAATCAAGAGTCTAATAACTCAAGATAAAGATCACTATGAATTCTGCACCCCCTCTCGGGCATGGTCAATGGCAACACATCAACAGACCGCCATTATTTAATGGACAATACTACTCTTGTTGGAAGACAAGGATGGAGGATTTCATCCAAGCCGAAGACTATGAACTATGGGTTAGAATCACTGATGGGCCTTTAATCCCTACCGTTAAGGATAATGAAGGAAACGATGTTCCAAAACCTAAAGAAAAATATAGAGAAGTTGACTACAAGATGCTGGGAAAAAATGCAAAGGCCAAATGCATACTTGTATGTGGACTAGGACCTGATGATTTTAATCGCATCTCAAGTTGTACCTCCGCGAAACAAATATGGGATACTCTACAGAATGCTCATGAAGGTACAACTCATGTTTGAAAATTTAGAATTGCTAGGCTATGCTTCGAATATGAAGCCTTCAAGATGAAATCCAGTGAATCGCTTCAAGATATGATCACTAGATTCACTAATGTAGAAAACGAGCTAATCTCCTTAGGAAAAGCATACACCACTGAGGAACAGGTAGACAAAGTGCTTAGGACCTTGCCTAGATCATGAGAAATAAAAGTCACTGCAATCAGAGAAGCCAAGGATTTAGCCAATATGACTTTGCATGAACTGGTAGGTAACCTCAAAACACATGAGACGAATGTTGACAAAAGAGGTGAGGGAAACAAAGAAAAAAATCTTGGACTCAAAGCAACTGAAAGTGATGAATCAGATATAGATGATGAAGACTTAGAACTGATCAACAGAAACTTCAAGAAACTCTTCAAAACGGGCATGAATTCTGAAAAAAAAGTTCCACCCACTAAAGAAAAGAATACAGAGAAACCACAAAATGGAGGATGCTTCAAGTGTGGAAAAACTGATCATCAAATTAAGGATTGTCTTATGTGGGAGGTAGAATGGAGAAAAGAAAGAGCTGAAAAGGAGAAGAGGAACTTTTAAACAAAAGAAAAAAACAAAGAGAAGGAGCAAGATATGTATGTTGCCCGGGGAACAGGTTTAGAGATGTATGAAGACGATGCTGATGACATTGCCTTGATGGCCATAGAAGAATCGAAACCTGAACCTGATTCAGACTCTGAAGAAAATGAGGTAAACCTTTCTGATCTCAAGATAAGTGAATAAATTTCTCTAAGAAAAAAATATCCCTTTTAATGTTCACATCTATAGACACAATTGAGGAACTAGTTAAAACCAAGAATCAGATACTTGCCTCCCTAACCAGTTTAAAATTTGAGTATATAGATCTTGAAAAACTCAATGCTGACCTGAAAGAGAAAAATAAGCTTTTATAAAAAAAAGTTCAGCAACTAGAGTCTTGGAATCTGTCCAATAAAATCGAAATCCTAAAACTCAAAGAAACAGGTAAGGACAAAATCTGTGATGAGTCAAAAGATGATCATGAAGTTAAAAGGCTCAAAAACGAATTATGTTCTGAGAGAGAAAAATCAACAAAAATGAGACTTGAACTAACTAGGACTAAATATGAGCTTGAACAAACAAATAAATGGACAAAGCCATCTATGATTGTATCACATCTGAGAAATAACCACCGAAATAAAAAAAACTGGAATAGGCTTTGATCAGTCCAGAATTGATAACCCTTTGTTATGCATCATTTGTGGTAATTCAGGTCACTCTAAGATAAATTGCCCAAAATACAGATTCACCATTAACAATAAAACAAAAGGCACCTATAAGACACCTCAAAGGAACATGTATACTCAAAAGAAATCTAATCTACCTAAATGGATACATAGAGATCTTATTCATCTTTTTTACCAATACAAAGGACCCAAGCTAGTATGGGTTCCTAAATCTAACCTTTGAATTTGCAGAAAAAGTGAGAGGAAGAAAGCAACATTCTATATGAACAGTTGTTGCTTGAGACACATGATTGAAACTAGAAGAAATTTCTCTCACCTGTAGAAGAAAAGGATGGAATAGTAGTTTTTGTGGTGAAAATTCTTTTTGGTCAAATCAAAGAAGTTGGAAAAGTAGGAAAGACTAAAGAAATACTTTTAAAGGAACATGTTGGAACTTGGGGATGATTAAAATCACATGAGTATCCCTCAGTGGCTAATGAACATTTCGCATACTGCCTTCTAATCATGAATTTTATGCTTAGTCTTGTACATTTAGTTGTATGTCTCCATACCATTTTTAAAGCCAAGCTACTCATGCACTATAACATTGTAGTTGCATCTGTCACAAGAGAGAGGCCTAGTAAAATTGGAGCAAAATTCAGCATTTTTCAGAGATCTAAGGTATGTGCACTACAATTATTCATAATTAAATATAAAATCAATGCACATGTACCTGTTCCTTCCACTTGTCTCAAAAGATATTTTCATGTCCTCAATACTACTAAACAAACATCTTAAAAAGCCTATTTAAAGCCTTATCCTAGTGTTTCTCTACAACTCACACCCTTCTCTTCTATACACTTCTTAACCAAGAAATCCTCTTTTTCTAAAATTGTGGAATAAAGTGTTCTTCAATAAACATGTCTATGCTATATTAATTACAATTTATGTTTCTTAATGACGTTCTTGGAAATTCTAAGTGTGCTGGTCTATCTAATGCTATGGTTGAGATGACTTCGGTGGATGACACCTCTACGTTGGTGGCTTATAAAATATAGGTTGCGGTTTAGAAAGTAGGTTGTGCTGGTTCTTAGGGGGAATCTGTATTAGATGTGTCTAAAATTACTGAGGAAGTTTTGGAGGATGTACCTTGTGAGGGGGAATATTTTGGGGACCCTATAGTTGAACAAAGTTCACTTTTTAGGCTCAACTTGGGTGCATCTAGTGAGGGGGAGACCCCTCTGTCGAACCTAATCCTTATATTGGGATCCATATAAACTGGGATTTAGGGTTAATGTAAAAAATTATTATAGTTGGTACTGCACCTGATAGTACCACGTCTAGGGAACACATTGAGAGAACATGTTCCTTTACAAATGATGCTGAAGAAAATTTGTTCCTCTTACTGACTCTATTGAAATTAAAGATGACTCTATTGAAATTAGAGTTGTGAACTTTGGGAAGTGGACAGTGCTCTTAGGTAAGGTGATTACTAATTTAGGGGGTTAGAGATAAGTGAACTATTGTTTCTCTGGAGGACACATGATTGATTGAACCAGTTCCTTAAAGGTGATACAAAACGGAAAAAAATAAGCTGAAATTAAAGTCATAAGTGTCACGAACCAGAATGTCATGGACCAGTTGCATATGAGCTATGATCCTGAACATGTAGGCCTGCTAAAGAAATATAAAACACAAAGACCAAGGCTACCCTAAAAATTGAGAAGACTACTAATTTTGTTAATCCAAAAGATGCTTTTTGAGCTGCTTAAAGAGGACTTTTATTTACCTTCTCATGCCCGATCATTTGCTATTGCCTAGCCACTCTATCCTTTAACTTTCCAATTTTTTTCTCATCACAAGTTCTTGATTCTATCTTTAATTTTGATTACATTTGTGGTGTATATGCTTTTTGATTAATGCTAATGTTGGGTTTGAGTTTTAGGTTCATGTCTATCTCCTATGTTTGTGCAAATGCTTTGCTATAGCTAACTGAGTTTTTTATTTTTAAGTGTTTGTATAGGTGATAGCCCTAGTGGCCATGAGTATCAAATTTGCTTCTCTTAGTGTGGTGTATGCCTTCACGGTGTTTTATGATGTCAAAAGGGGGAAGTGCATGCTTGTGTATTATTTATAACCTAATTGGTCTACCTTGATCCTCTAATGTGTTTGCTTTGTGTGTTGTACTTTAAGAAACTGACATAACACAGATTGATCTATTCACACAAGAAGCAACGGTTTGTCATCATCAAAAAGGGGGAATTTGTTAGATCGAGAAAGATTTTGATAATTGACAAATAGAGGAACATATGAAAGGAACTAGTTGCGCGATATGTTCCTTTCAGAACGAATCCGACTGGGATAAGGAGAATGTCAACCATGTGAATTAGAAGTTATAAAGTAGTGGAGGGATTACTTTTTCGACAAGCAACCAGTACAGAAAGTTTCCGTTTTATAAAGGAGTCCTACAAGGAAAAGGGAGTACATAATAAGTCAAAGTGTAAAAATAGGTATAAATCCTAAGAGAAGTAGGAAGCATGATCAAAGAAGGAAATAAGGTGCGTAAATAAAGAGTTCAAGAAGGAAATAAATCAAAGTGAAGTCAGGAAAGAAAACTGAAGACAAGTTCGAGTCGAATAAGGAGTTGAGGATGCAACAAAGTCAAGTTCGAGTTGAAAAAGACTTTGAGGAGGTTTAATCTATAAATAGGGAAATAATTTAGTCGAAGAAGTTTGCGCACTTACATAGAGAGAAGATCAAAACACGATCAAGAGTTTGAGAGAGTTTTTAGATTTACTTGGGGAGTGTTGTGAGGTTGTGAGGAAAAAGTTGTAAGATTGTAGTTAAGAGTTTTGATTACAATCAAGTGTGTGTAGAGGATTCGTCTAACAAGTTTGAGAAACTTGACGGATGGTAATAGACTTAAACCTGGGGTTTTTTGTCTTGGGTAGCTAGGAATTAGAGTTTATAATTTCTTAGCTAGAATTAGAGTTTATAATTCCTTAGATTACCTAGGTGTGTAATCTTTGTGTTGTTTGGAGTTGAGATAAATAATACAAAGTTGTGAACTAATTATTATTTTACGAAATTATTTACTAGAACTCACAAACATTAAAAAACAAGTAGTTAGTATGTGTTCCTTTACAGAATAAAGGGGGTCATAATTCCAACAGTATGTTATCAAAAATGTATATTTATTGTTCTTACAAGCCCAAATAAATTAGTCGAGTACACACGTGTGATGCACGTGCCTAAAACTAGCTATATTACAAATGAGGATGCTTAAATAATGTAAATATATGACAACCAAGAAGAAGGATGAGTTATCAGACTCAAACTTTCTTTTACAAATGCATGAATTGAAATTGTTAAAATAATTGGCTAACAGAGATTTTCATTCATAACTAAAAGATATCATTACAAATCAAAACAGTGTTGGACTAACTGCTGCCTCATACTATTCATCTATCTTTCTACTCATACAAAATACAAAGCAAGAAAATCTAATTATTACATTGCAAAATGTCTATACTCTAAGAATACTGATTAAGAGTCTGAAGTACTGGTTTACGCTTTGTCTTGTGTTGTCCTCTGAGATGAATATGCATTACAATCTCCCTCAGGACATTGTATGTACATAAGATTTTTTGCTGGAATCTGATCTGGTTCCTTTCTCTCCAAATAATATAGACAATCATGACAAACACACTAGTCGCAATTTCAGCTCCTCGTATAGTCTTCTTTGCAATAGCACTGATCCAAGCTACATGTGATCTCTAGTAAGAAACGAATCTCTGGAATCCCGGTCAATTGAATAGTCGACCCCATAAACTCATTGTCACCTGGCTGCCAAAGTAAAGATGATCAAAGGTTTCCTTAGTTGTACCACAAAACACACTATCTAGTGGCACTTGTATGCCAAACTTTTCAAGTCTTTCTACTGTTTCTAATCTTTTCTAAACAACAAACCACAAAAAGAATTTGAACCTAGGGTGTACTCCATATTGTAAAGTAATGCTCTTCCATTAAACTATTGGGAATACATACATAAGATAGGTGTACATCTTCTTGGTAGATAACTTCTTACCCCTTTGTGTCTTTGCAAACTTAGTCATCAAATTACCATGTCCAGCTTGGCCTTTTAGTAATACATCTCTAGCCTCCATTATCTTTCTCACTACCCACGATGCAGAAGTAGGTATGATTATAGTTTCAAGCCCCTTATTCTTTCCGAAATGATTGTGTACCATTGGATCCATAGACAGTCTTTCTTTCTAGCTATATTCCACAATTGTTTGAGAATTGTTGCCTTATTCCACAACTTAAGTTTGGTGATATTAAGTCTACTTGCAGCATGTGGTTTGCAAATTGTTTCCTAGGAAACTAAGGCTTTCTTGGACATATTTACCGCCCATGTCCATAAGAAAGTCCTGCATATTTGTTCTATAGCCTTTATGAATTTCTTGGGGAGGAGGAAAACTTGTGCCCAATAGGCCTGAACCCCAAAAATCACTGATTTTATTAACTAAACTCTACCAGCATAGGATAACAATTTAGTTGACCAACATGTTACTTTGACAGTGATTTTTTCAATTAGTGGCATAAACTGATTCATACTAAGCTCTTTGGATGCTAAGGGTGCTCCAAAGTATCCGAAAGGCACAGTTCCCTCCGTGAAGCCTAGTTCCTTCAGCAACTCCTGTTTATTGTGGTATGCTACTCTAGCTATGTACAAGGAGCTCTTGTCTACATTAGCTTGTAGTCCTGAAGCTCCGAAGAATCTCATGAATGATCCATACAAAAACTTGATAAATATAATATCAGCCCTACAATACATTTATAAATCATCAGCAAAGCAAACATGTATACTTCCCAACCTCTTGCATCTAGGATGGAAATTAAAATTCCCATTCATTGTAAGTTGATGGAGTTCTCTTCCCAGGTATTCCATAGATAAGACAAAGAGGTAATGGGACATAGGATCCCCTTGTCTTAATCCTCTTTTGTCGGGAAAAGGTTTCATCAGCCCTCCATTAAACAATAGGGAATAAGAACTTATGGACACACGCATGTCACGATCCATGTGTTACGCCCCGAGCCTACACCCTAGGAGGGACTGGCACTCGAGAACCATTGCTGGCCCCAAGCAAACCCTTGGCCTGACTTACTACTCAGTGGAAGACTTTATTCAACGAATATAAGCTCATGAAATACTTAGAATGTTGTAAAGAAACATTCACTAGCCAATAAGGCAACTCAAGTCTTATAACAAAACAAAACAGCTAAAATGAAATAAGACTAATGAACTAATAACGTCTAACTGTCAATGAAGCATCCAATACTATGACGGATGTCGGGAAAAGACCCCCGATCATCCTAACAACTGAAATAAACAAAGAAATAAAAGGGATCCTCTGGAAAGCAAGAAGGCTCACCAAAAGACTCTGAGTGCTCGATTGGATCAACGAAGCGCTGGATATTAATCCTGGTTACCTGTATCTGCATTTTAAAACGATGCAGTCCAAATGGCATCAGTACATTGAATGTACGAGCATGCGAGGGGAAAACTAAACATGACATAAGCTTGAACTAAATTCTGAAAGAAACACTTACCTCAGCTTTACTCAACTCATGGATACTCAACTCAATGCAGAGATAAACAACAGTAAAGATGCAGTTTATATAAAGCATTTAAATAGCAGGTAGCAACTCAATGTATTGAAAAATATGATAACAACTCAATTTATATATAATAAAGTATAATATAATTTTGTGGGAGTTCCTCTAACCGACAACCATCACTATGAGCTATGTGATGATACATCGTCTCGCCCACGCTGCCAGAACTGTCCTATAGCTTGTTGGGATATAGAACGCCTCAACTAAGTGGATCCACTAGTATTTGCTAAAAATCATTAAGGAATCATCTAAAAAGTATTACCCTTTCTACCCACGTTGGCTATATGGTTTATAGAGACTTGAGTTATTATGAACTCGTCCCCATATCAGTGCTCAATACTAATCCCAAAATATACTTAGCTCCATATGTTTAAGAACATAACTCTTTCTCTGTGGTTTGAGGTTATTACTCAAAAAATTATCTCTTAAAAGAGATGGAACTCAAAACTGTTCATGAAAACTCATTTGGAAATCGGTGTTTCCTCTTATCTTAAATGTGAAAACATTTACTCTTTGGGAATACTTAGTTCCCATCTATCATTTGAAGAAATGAACTTGGCTCTACTCTTTCTCAAACTCAAGGCTTAAGTCTTTAAATCATGTTTAAAACGATTACAAAAGACTTTTGGAAGACTCTAAGAACTCTCCTGACTTGACTCTTAGCTCTACCTTGAATTTGAATTATGGATTCAAGGGTTATGATCTCATGTTATGGATGATCTCTCGATGCTTAAATGTACCTTAGAGTGTAGTAAACAACTAGAAAACATAGGTATGATTCGAGGGAACTCAAATGGAAGAAGTGGGAAAGGGTAAAGGACCTGGCGACCCTGGTGTTCTGAGTGGCACAGGGCGCCAGACCTCATACTTCAGAACCTGGGTTGGGGTATACTGAGTGGCGTGGCGCCCCAGAGCCCCAACTACAGACTTCACTTGCTGACGCACTGAGTAGCTGTCACGACCCAGGAGCACCCCCAAGTCGTAACAAGGCGTACTCGACCCCGAAAGGGTCTTATACAAGCCACATAGTCATTCATTGCATTCAATAATGAAAATAGTGCGGAATAAAAAAAAAAAACTTATTTACATCCACACATTTAAACTT
>JAJOOR010028625.1:0-12206 GCA_036250505.1 Solanum acaule
TGCCAAGCATATTTATTTCAGTTTGGATTCGTCCTAAAAGCATATGAATATTGATGATCTTGATACCTATTCTTGAATTCATATATTGTTCTTGAATTTGACTGAGTTGGAAAGTTTCTGAGTTCGTTACGTCGCATTATAGGGTCGTTTCGAGTTAGGTTCTTAGGTACATTTACTGGGTATCTGTATCTAAAAGTAATCTGAAAAAAGAACCAAGTTTGGGTGATTTGAAGTTAGAAAACGAAGAAGAAATTTCGTCGAACGAAATAAAGGGGTGGCCGCGTGTCGCACGCCTACTGCCCAGATTTGAACATTTCAGCATCACATCACGGAGCTGACACGAGGTGTTCTGCCTCAAAGACGTTTTTGGAACCAAAATTTAATTATGCCTCCGCGTCGCGGACCCACCTTCAAATCTTGAGTTTCGGTCTTTTCTCATGTTTAGCTATCTAAAATCATTCTGAAATTGATACCTGTCCAATTTTTTTGAAATGTGCTAAATCTATATGTTGAATGTGTTGGATATTCATATGACAAGATAAGGAACCGGTATGATAGCATGACTTAAGCTAAAACTTGAACTGGGTAATTCAATAATACAATAATGAAACAATGTGCCAAGTGTGTGTGAGAAGAGTTTGAATGTTCATACAGTATGTACCAATCTAGAACTTGCCCCGTTGGTCCTGCTAAGATAATCTAGGCTAGAAGTTGGGAAATGATCATAGGCCCTTGTTTAAATAAGTCCACTCAAGCCTAAAATGATTCAACCAAAAGAAATAAATATTCCCTTTGATCCAACTATTTGAGCCTAATGTAGACCACTTCTTTTAATACACCTAATCCACCTTCCCTAAAACAATTATCTTGGCCCCGGTCCCTCCTTGGACATGTGCACCTTGACTTAGGCCAAAAGCCTAAGTTGAGGGTGGCTAATTCAAAATGTTATCTTAATCTTGGCCCTGATCCAACATCGGATATTTTGCACCTCAACTCATGCAAAATACATAAGTTGAGGATGGCTATGAAAAAGGAAACCAAAAGAAAAAGGGTACGAAAAGAGTTTTGTGTAGAAGAAAGAAAAAGAAAAGAAAAGAAAGAAAAAGATGTGGTTGAAGTCAAAAGAAACAAAAAGAGCAATGAAAAAGATGATGAAGAAAACAAAGAAAAAGAAGAATGTGAAAAATAAGAGCGATAAATGCAATATCACATCTGTGTTGAAAAGAGTCAAGGTAAATAGCAGAAAATAAAAAGATGTTAAGAATTGGTTGAGAAAAGAGGTAAAAGTCAATGTAATGTCAAGGAGGGCAGAAAGTCACTAAAAAGTACCCAAATATACCCTACCTGACCCTGAGCCTACGTTACAAGCTAAGAAATTCCTATAGTGATCCTAGCGACTAGTTTGGAGAGTCTAAGCAGTGAAAATAAGGGCAAGCCTATGGTAATGAGCACTACATGTACTTGAAGTCACTTTTGAGCGTGAGTGTTGAATGAATCCTAAAACTTGAAATTCATATCTATTGTGTGTGAGTTTACTATATTTTTGAGGCGTTTCACTTAGAGTTTGTGTGTGTCTTGGGCTATTTTGTATTAGAAGTAATGTTTTGTGTATAATGTTTGCAGGAAATAGGTTTAAATGCGGTTGACGGAGATGTGAGCTAAAAAAGTGCTGAAGGAGTCACCAACGGGGCAACCCACGGACCGTAGGTCCAATGACGGGCCGTGGGTGGGCAGTCGTAGGTCTTGGTCTGAGAGTTGAGTTTCAGAACTCAAACCACGGACTGACAGGATGAACCGTAGCCCAACCCATGGACCGTATGTGATGCATCGTAGTTGGAAAATCAGGGAAGTCTAACCAAGTGTGGATCCACGGGAGCAGATGATGGATTGTAGATCGACCCACGACCCATCCTGCACAACCATCAATGAGATCAGAGAAGTTGAGGTTCCAGTACCTGATAAACTAAGTGTTAAACCACAGAAAGTGACCTATGGACCGTAGGTCGACCCACGATTCGTAGGTCGTGCCATCGACAAAAGCCACGTTCCAGCAGTTTATTTCTTTATTTTGTTTCCTGTTTTATTTAGGATTTGTTTTCTATAAATAGGATTTGTAATCCTCGTTTTTGGGAGTTAGACATTATTGCATACTTCTAAGTTTTGTTCTTTGGGAATTAATTTGCAAACTCTTAACAATTAACTTTCTGGTTTTTGTTTTATACAATTTTCTCTTTGAAATTCAATTGAGGATTTTGGGTTTCATCAATTCTTCTTGTAAGTTCATGAATTCTTTTTACCCAAATATGAATTGTGATCTCTCAAGCATGAGTAGCTAAATCCACAACTAGGGTTGTGGGAACCATGAGCAATTAACAAAGTATGAATAATAATTAAGTAATTCTTGAATAGTGTTTATGCATGTATTGTTAATCCTTTCATTTAGAAGTCTTTTTAACGGTTGTAAACGTTAGAACTCGCCTCGTTCCTACTTGCTGGACCAAGGAGGTAATGAATGAGAAAATGATTAAACAACAGAGATTTGATGGATGTTATCTAATAGTCTAGTGTCAATTGGAGTGACGGTGAATACTAAGCCATACATTGGTATGATGACTAATTTGAGGTAAAGGTAAGGGTTAGTAAAGCATACACCCGTAGCCGGACCAATGTGCATGGTGAAATTCCCTACTTGGAGGACCAATCACGTATGGATACCTAACTTACCAACTTTGCATGTAAAACATTAGGAAAGGATTACTATTATTAGGATTATTGTGTTACGAGCTTGTGGGGAACACATATACCCTAGTTTCTCTCACATATTGATAACTCAAAGTTTAAATCTTGTTTACTTGTTACTTAATCAACAATATGTTATTTTAGATACAAAACCCCATGTTTACTTTTCTTGGAAATAGTTTGACTAAACAGAAATAATAGTGAGTTAAGTTTAAGTCTGAACCATATTCCTCGTGGGATCGACCCCAACCTGCAAGTTGGGTTCTTTATTTGACAACGATCGCTTATACTTCTTTAGGGAGGCGTAATTTGAGTGTGTCACCTTCACATTTTGTCCTATCGGGACATCAACTCGAACTTGAGCATTAGCAGCTGGGATATATGATTTAGTAACCCGTGGATGGTTAGTAAATGCATCCGGTAGTTGATTTGCAATATTCTTCAAATAAATCATCTTTTGAACTTCTTGCTCACATTGATTTATTCGAGGATCTAAATGAGACAGTGAAAGTGAATTTCAATCTATCTCATTTCCCAACTGTTTTTGTTCTCCCCCTAATGTTGGGTATACTGATTCATCAAAATGACAATCAGCAAACCTTGCCGTAAATAAATCTCCAGTTTTAGGTTCCAAATATTTTATAATAGAACGAGATTCATACCCAACATATATCCCAACTTTCTTTGGGGACCCATCTCTGTGCGTTGTGGTGGAGCAATTGGAACATATACCGCACAACCAGAGATTCTAAGATGGGAAATTTTTGGATCTTGACTAAAACCATTTGTAATGGGGAGATATCATGATAGCTGGTTGGCCTTATGCGCACAAGTGTTGTTGCATGCAAAATAGCATGCCCCCATGCAACTTTGTCCTCATCAACAATGGTCTAGATATCAATTGAAGACGTTTAATCAATGACTCTGCTAAACCGAGTATGAACATGTGCAACGAGATGTTCAACTATTATTCCAGTGGACAAATAATAATCATTAAATGCCTAAGATGTAAACTCACCAGCATTATCAAGACGAATTGTTTTTATTGTATAATCTGGAAATTGTGTTTTTAACCTTATTATTTGAGCCAACAACCTTGCAAAAGCCATATTGTGAGTTTACAATAAGCACATATGTGACCATCTTGTAGATGCATCTATCAAGACCATATAATATTTAAAAGGTCCACTTACAGGGTGAATAGGTCCACATATATCACCATGTATCCGTTCTAGAAATGTAGGGGATTCCATCCGAACCTTAGCCACTGATGGTTTGATAACCAACTTTCCTTGAGAACAAGCATCATAAGAGAATTTCTTTGATTGAAGAACATTTTGGTTCTTCAAAGTATGCCCATGTGAATTCTCAATTATTTTGCGCATCATATTATAACCGAGATGGCACAACCGGTCATGCCAAATGATAAAATCATTAGAACCAGTAAACTTTTTGTTTACCACAACATGTGATTCAACCGTACCAATATTTGTATGGTACAACCTAGAAGAAAGTGCAGGCAATTTTTCATGCACAGTTTTCTTCTCCGCATTTATCGTAGTAATATCAAGGTATTCCACATTTTCCTTCATTTGCAGTCTCAACATGATAGCCATTTTGGAGAATAACCTTGAAACTTAACAAATTTCTTTGAGACTTACTACAATACAATGCATTATTGATTACCAATAATGTTCCTCCAGGTAGTAATAAGGTCGCTCTTCCAGTTCCCTCAATCAATTTTGTACTACCGGATATTGTATTAACATGTCATTTTCATAATCAAATGAGAGAAATATTTCTTTTCTCTTAGTATTGTATGAGTTGTGGCATTGTCCAAAAGGCATCTATCTCCATTACTCATCTTGGATCCAATTGAGGACTGGAAAATTTTATTTATCTTCATAAAAATAAATATACATAATAAGAAGTACGAAACTTAACAAAAGAAAATTTAAGTACGTGAACTTTAACTAAGACATTAAAAACACATAGCAACATTATTCATTTCCCAGTTCAATTATCAATCTTCAGTTGCGATCCCCAAAGAAGTCCTCAGCTTCTAGATGAGTAATATCATCGAGACTATCAAAAATATCATCTTTCAATGCTAAATCTTCCTCAACATTCTCATAATATTTTTGAGAAGACCTTGCTTTAGCATCATCTTTAAGAGTAAAATGTGACTCCACCCGGGTATTAGAAGAGGAGGCACCGCCTTTATTTCTTTTCCTTTTAAAGGAATTTTGATACAGCTTGACAAAATGCTCATGAGGTGCCCGACATTCATTTTTCCAATGACCTTTAAGGCCACAACGATGACAGTGATCGCCCTTTCCTTTAGAAGGATTATTTTGAGAACCTATATTGTTTTCTCTTTTGTTATGACCACCATCTCGAAGATTATTATATCGTATTTTGCCTTTACCACGCCCACACACATTATTATGGCCCCGATTATTTTGTCTTATTTTAGATTGGCCGTGTGCTTCTATCCTGTGTGCCTCCGATAATGGAGCACTTCCAGCGAGACGAACATTAAAAGGTCATTATGCTGCTCATCCATCAGAAGACATGAGATTAATTCATAGTATTTTTTAAAACCATGGAAGTATTGTTGTTGTAATATCATATTGGAGGCATGGAAAGTAGTTAGTGTTTTTTCCAACATGTCCTCATTTTTTATAGTTTCCCCACATAATTTTAATTTGGAAGTGATTCTAAATATAGCAAAGTTATACTCAATTATAGTTTTATAATCTTGAAATCGTAAGTGCATCCACTCATAACGAGCTCTTAGCAATATTGTTGCCTTGAGGTGTTCATACCTCAATTTCAAACCTATCCACAATTCAAGTGGATCTTTTACTGTCAAGTATTCAACCTTCAGGCTTTCATCAAGATGATGACGAAGTAAAATCATAACCTTTGATTTATCTTGACTTGATGCCTTATTCCCTTCAATTATATTATCACCAAGACCCTTAGCGGTAAAGTGAATTTCAGCATCAAGTACCCATGACAAATAGTTCTTTCCAGAAATGTCAAGTGCCACAAAATCAAGTTTTGACAAATTCGACATGATGAAAACTATCATAAAATAATTGAATTAATATCATGATGTTTATTTGTTTATTATAAATAACAAATTAATACTTTAAATAATGAAGTATAGGATGAGTATAAAATATAGGATCCGGCTCCTCTCCATTTTCTTCATCTCCATTTTCCCCAAGTTCTAGCCTTGATTAATGACATGTGGTGTAGATTAGATTTAATGGCTAAGATTTAAATGAGGGGTAAAAGGGTAAATGACTAAAACCTAATTTAACTAATTTTGGTGGGAACCAGAATTGGAGGGAAGCCACCAGCTGTACCAAAAGGGGGGAAATAAAACATTTTTTCCCCTGTATTCCTCTTCTTATTCTTCTTCTGCTATGTTCTTGCTCTCTTGCCCTCTCTTGCTTGGTTGCTTGCCTTTCTTCTTCCCGTTCTCTTCATCTTCTTCTTCTTATTTTCGTACATTGTTGGTCGTGGTTGCTGGTCCTTCTTGAGCTCTTTTCATCTTCTTGAATCAGATTTAACTAATCTAATCAGTGGACCAGATTTCGTTCTATATCAATTGGAATTACTTCATAAGTGATTGGGTTCACACACCGTTGTTTTGATAAGTTAAATTAACAGTTCTTTGAAATCACTCATCATCATCTGGGTAGCCGCAATTTTTTCAATAATTTGCATTTGCGTTTCCAACAGATGACTCCATTTTCTTCGTCTCCATTTTCCCCAAGTTCTAGCCTTGATTAATGACATGTGGTGTAGATTAGATTTAATGGCTAAGATTTAATTAATTAAAATATATCTCTAACCATGATTTAGATAATAAATATATTATTATATTAATTAAAAATAGTCCTATTATTTCTTTTTTTTTCTCCTTATTCCCTCCAAGTCCGATTGTTTCTCTCTTTTCTCCCCGTTCCCTCCAAAAATTTCTTTGTTGTCATTTTGCAACACTTAAAATTATGGATGCACAAGATATCTTGCATATTTTGAGAAGGAAAATCAATAGAAAGAACACAAGGAAGAAGAAACAAAAAACAGAGAGCAAGAGAACAAGACGCATAACTTTTCATTTGCTGGATTTAAACTAACTATCATCGTCAGGTTCTTTTTGATCTATTTTCATTTATGTAGAAATCAAATACTTATTATTTGTATGTTTTCCATTGTGGTAATTGAAAGGTAGAAAAATTACACACTATGTGTTTGTGAAAATTCCCCAATGAACTTTTTGGGCTACGAAGACTTGACTTTGATATTCTTTTTTGTTGGAAATATTAAAATTTCTATTTGACATCAATTACAGTTAAATGTGGATTGCCCGCTTTAGTTAGCTAGTAACTGAAAGGAGATTTGAAAGTCTTATAAATCTGTCAAACACAAAGTGAGTTAATCGAATGTATCAGTTTGTCAAACACAATGGGACATATTTCTTACTTTATTCTTTTTTCGTGGTAGATCCATGGAGACTGTGCCTCAGAATGAGAATATGAATATTTCTCATTCATTTGCCAATAAAATTAGGAATGAAATTTGATTCATATGATCATGGATTTGAATATTACAATGAATATGCTGCTAGAATTGGTTTTAGTGTTAGAAAGGAATATGCTAACAAAAGTAAAATTCATGGATACGTGACTTCAAGAAAAATTACATGTTATAAAAAAGGTTACAGAGCACTAGACAAGCGAGATATGCTGGTCAAGAAACCTAGAAAGGAAATAAGGACGGGTTGTTTAGCTCATATGGTCATAAGTCGTCAACCAAATGGAAAGTTTTCTGTCATTTCATTTGAAGAGAAGCACAATCATCCACTTGTTCATCCATCTCTATCTCACTTGTTACCATTACAAAGAAATGTTAAACTTTCTCAAGCACATGAAATTGATTTATTGGATGATTCGGGAATATGTCCTAAATCTTCTTTTGAATATGTTGCTCGTCAAACGGGGGGGCGAAGCTTCTTTAGGTTTTACAAAGAGAGACACAAAAATTATCTTCGAGATAAAAGAAAAGAAAGTCTACAGTATGGAGTGGCTCGTAGTTTGATAAATTATATTGAAGAAAGAGTAATAAAAGATCCTTATTTTCGATTTTCTTTACATTTAGATGTTGATGGTTTGATAACAAATATTTTCTGGGCTGATGCTAAAATGATAAGGGATTTTTAGATTTATGGAGAAGTTGTATCGTTTGACACAACATAAAGAACAAATAATGACTATCATCCATTGGCGTTGTTTGTTAGATTAAATAATCATAGGGAGATGGTTGTATTTGGTGCTGCCCTTTTACAACTGAAGCATTTGAATGGCTTTTTATGTATTTTTTAGAGCTATGTCGGCAGGTAAGCCACAAACATTCATCACAGATTAAGATCTTGCAATTAGTTTAGCAGTCTCATTAGTGATGCCACAAACATATCACCGTCTATGTATATGGCACTTGGGACAGAACGCATGTAAACATCTTAACCATATCTTTAAAGCTCATAAATTATTTTCAAGTGAGTTTAGCAAATAATTTTTTTGATTACGAGTATGAAGCAGATTTTCTTAATGCATGGGAAGAAATGCTTGAAAAATACGATCTTAAGGATAATAATTGGTTGAAAAACACCTTTGCTATAAGGGAAAAATGGTCCATGGCATATGGTAGAAATATATTTTCAGCTGGTATGCAAAGTACACAACTGAGTGAAAGTTTCAACGGTTCACTAAGGGGCTACTTGAAATCTGATTTAGATATTGTACAATTCTTTAAGCATTTTCAAAGAGCTATTGATGATAAGCGTGCTAATGAAAGCAAGTCAAATTTTGACATGACCCAACGAATGTCTGTCTTAAAGGTTAAGATTCCTTTATTGATTCATGCAAGATATATATATGTATATATATATATTTATACCGCAACCATATTTAATTTGTTCGAGAAGCAATGGGAAAAGTCATTACTTGTTTCAATAAATGGCTTTCATGATGAAGGAGATTTTCATAAATACAATGTTAGCACACATGAAAGTGGCAGGGAACATGCAGTAGTTGTGAAGCAGTCAACAAAGGTACTTTCTTGTAGTTGCAAATTATTTGAATTTTCAGGTGTGTTGTGTGGTCATGCTCTAAAGATTTTGAACACTTTAAATGTCAAGGATAAGATTTTCGACCATTATATATTAAAAAGGTGGACACAAAATGCTACTAACTTGATTGAAATGGAGATTAAAGATTTTACAAAGGGAAGTGATCCAAAAGCTGAAGTTAGTACAAGGTACATGCATTTATGCAAAACCTTTGTCCAAATTGCGAGTGAAGCTTCTGAGTTCAAAGAAGGATATGAATTGATTGTGAAGTATGCCAATGAGATAATTGTGAAGTTGAAGGAAATAAAAAATAAACACGAATCTCATGAAAACCCATCAGTTCCAAATGAAGTTATTCCTGATGAGACAATATTTATTGATAGTCTAAATGTCACAAAGGTGACAGTATTAAAGAAGAAGCAACCAACTAGTCGATCCAATAGTCATCCAAAGAGTTTTCTGGAAAAGGCCAAAAAGAAGAGCAAGATTCAATCACCTCCATCACAAACAATCCAACATGATGTAAGTCGCCTTACAGGTCTTCAAACACCATGTCCATCATTCTCAGCTTTCACGATGACTACGGTATATCATAATAAATGTATTTTACTTATTTATGTTAAATCCTACTTTTTTATTTACATGATAAGTATTGGGAGATGGAAATTTTTCACCATGGCATTCTTCAGAACTCTCTCAAGTATCATCTCATGGAAGTCTAAGAGTTAGTATAATTTTATAAGTAATACTTTTATATGAATTATTTCATTTGCATTACTCATTAACTACTATTATATATCACTTTATTTATTACTTGCAGGATATTTCATTTCATGACTTAAACAATTACTCTCAAGGTGGATCGTCAATATCATGAATCGCGACACTTTAGTTGTTCTCTACTACTTTTAGCTTCGATTTCTTTACAGACAAAGATAGCGACAACTCTTATTTGTGGTGAAAGTTTAGATTAATATTTATAAAATTTTCAGTATTGTTGTTCCTTGTTAGCCATATGGACCATAGGTTGAAGGGTAAAGTTTTCTGCCAACTAATGTTGTAGTCGGTTTGTAAATTTGGAGTATTCCTTAATGTGGTCAGCCAATTGGGATTGTCATGGTTGGGATTTACACAAGGGATTTGGTGACTGTTAGCGTAATTGTTATTGAATTTTTTGGCATTGACACGGTGGATAAAAGATATATCTGTATCTATTGATTCATTTAGTCGACAATGAATAATCCTTTTGTCACTCTAGTGGAGTGCGGCTATAGCAACTTGTCTTTGAAGGAGGCAACTTCTTTGGTTTCTTTAATTAGTGTTTGGATCTTCGTCTAAGATCATTGGTGTAGTATCTGGGGTTCGAGAGAAAAATTTAATTTCAAAAAGATTTGTTCATATGGAAAGTTGCACCAATTTAAAATTGGTCACTTAGGATTTTTTTAAAAATCTCTCTCTGTAAAATATGCATATGCTCTTGGATGAGTACTTATTTGAAGTACTTGAATTGTATGATTTACTTTTCACGTTTAGGCCTAATGGAACAAATAATTTCTACGTGAGGTTGATGTCCAACTATGATGCTTTGGATGTCGCATACAAAGTCGGAATCATCTAAATGACATTAAATAGTTTGTATTATGCGTATGAGAATTTAAAACTTTTGAATTGAAGTACTCAAATATTGTTCAATTTTGATAATTGAGTCACAAAATGATGTATTCTTTCATATAATTAAGATTTCAAGTAAGGCTATTTATTGATCGGTTCAATTTGATAATTGAACTTCTCTTTTTATATATTATGTATTTTATGAAATTTTAAATCTCGAGTAATTTGAATTCGTAGTACATAATTTTTATGAGTATTTTATATAGGTCCATATCTAACCTGATGGTGTACATTTTTCATCGAATATAATTTTCTCAAAATGAGTGAAATGATCTCGTCACATACCCCCTTCCTTTCCATGATAGTGTTAAATTAATGTTCTGGTGCAACCGGAGGATGACGAAGAAGGAAGAAAGGGTAGAGCCATACCATCACGGAACTTGAATTAATTAATTAGATGACAACAAAGAAAAATTTGGAGGGAAAAGGGAGAAACAACCGGACTTGGAGGGAGAAAAGGGAGAAACAACTGGACTTGGAGGGAATAAGGAGAAAAAGGGAGAAATAATAGGACTATTTTTAATTGATATAATAATATATTTATTATCTAAACCATGGTTAGAGATATATTTTAATTAATTAAATCTTACCCATTAAATCTAACCTATGCCACATGTCATTAATCGAGACTATAACTTGGGGAAAATGGAGACAAAGAAAATGGAGAGGAGTTGGATCCTAAAATATATTATATGCATGAACATTAATGTTACAAAAATATGTAAACTCATGAAGCATTGAAACGGTAAATTTAATATATTTTCAACTTGTTTTAAGTATTTATAACTAGTTTCAATTAACGTCAAAGTTTAGTAATAATTTCAAGTTGTATTTAATACAATATTATTATTCTTTATGACACACAAAATGTATGACAAGAATATACTTACGAGTATTCTAACTAACATGCTATCATATTGCTTAGTATTTAATTTAGAGTTATAAGTTAGTAGCATATAAATAAAATAACAATATAAACCTGAAACATATTGATTATTATGCATAGTAAAGTATCATAATAATACCTAAAGCAAGTTATATATGCAGTAATTAAATTACAGATCAAAGATTTATTGCAAGTCCTATTAGAGATGTTATAAACACATAAATTTATACTGGACTCTAAAAGAAAATTGATTAACTTTTAGGAAAAAAAGATAATCCCGAATTGCAATACTCTATATTAAAAATAAGGGCATATATGTCATTTAGCTCTTGTTCCAAAAAGAAATAAGCTAATTGGGTGTTGTTTTGACCAAAATGAATTTGTTTTTTCTTTTAAAAAGAAAATAAAAGAAAGGAAATGAGGAGTGGGATTTAGCCCAGCTCACGTACAAAGGGCTCCAAGTTGCTGTTGAAACTTTTCAAACCTTCCTGGGCTTTGAATTAAAGGTGACATTAAGGTGTCAAAATAAAGGGGCGGTGACATAAGTCTTAATTATTGAGTGTAGGTGATAATTATGTGATTAATGATTAAGGATTGTGGAGTTGCCCTCAAGTTTATAAGTTGGCAATTTGGTCCATTAAATTAAATGAGGGGTAAAAGGGTAAATGACTAAAACCTAATTTAACCAATTTTGGTGGGAACCAAAATTGGAGGGAAGCCACCAGCTGTACCAAAAGGGGGGAAATAAAACATTCCCCCCCCCCG
>JAJOOR010028626.1:0-15488 GCA_036250505.1 Solanum acaule
ACAAGGTGAATTACTTCACATGGCTCTTGGCAAAGCAGGCAGTCTTGACACATGAGAACTTAAACAAGAGGAAACCCAATCTACGTTCTAGTTGCTATCTATGTGAAGAACAGGTGGAGACAGTCAACCATCTCTTTTTACACTGCAAATGGACTGATCAGTTGTGGTACATGTTCATCCAAAAGAGGAAGATTAGGTGGACAAAGCCTGGGAGTATTATAGAAGTCCTACAATGCTGGAACAGGGATGGAAATGCAGGAAAAAATGAGAAGAGATGGAGGATTGTCCCAGCTTGCATTTGGTGGACAATTTGGAAGGAAAGAAATCAAAGGTGTTTTGAAGGAAAACAGAACAATATCCAGAAGATAAAGACTAATTGCCTAGGGCTTTATTATTTTTGGTGTAAGCAAGTAGTGATAGGAGATACTAAAAATGTGTTTAGTATTATTGATTGGTTGTAACTAGAAGATCCTAGGAATGATGTAAGTAAAACTTTTTGGAGGGGGACTACATTTTGATGTAGTATACCTGTGGATATATAGAAGTAATGTTACCTTTATCAAAAAAAATTATGCATTAGCTGAAATTCAATTTTCAGGAAGTGTATATACATGGTGGAATGGGAGAATAGAGGAAGAATGTATTTTCAAAATACTTGATAGAGTCATTGGAAATGAAGAGTTTCATCAGGAATTTGCACATAGTGAAGTACAACAGTTGATAAGGGAAGGGTCTGATCATGCTCCTTTACATGTGGTATGTAAAACATTAAATTACATAGTTGGAAAACCATTCAGGTTTTTAAATTTTTGGACAAAGCATCAGACATTCAAAGGAGTGGTGGAAAAAGTGTGGGGAACAAATATGAGGGGATCTCCTTTTTATATCTTTAATGAGAAATTGAAGATATTGAAGAAAACTCTGGTTCAATGGAGTAAAGCAACATATGGTGATTTCTTTAAAAAAATAGCTACTCTGGAGGAGATGGTGAAAATGAAGGAGATACAGCTGTAGAACAACCATATAGAAGAAAACAGAGTTAGTTTGAGGAAGGAAGAGACAGAGCTAAGGAAATTTAAGAAAATAGAGGAAGATTACTGGATACAAAAGGCTGGAATGCAATGGTTTAAAGATGGAGACACAAACTCCAAATTCTTTCATGCCTATGTGAAAGGAAGAAGAAAAAAGTTGTTGCTACAGAAGATAGAAAACGAGCAAGGGAATATTCTGGAAAAGTCAGAAGATATTGGGGAGGAGGCAGTTAGAGTTTTTCAAGATCAATTTAGGGAGAATGTATGGCCTGGCAATTATCAAATGTTGGAACATATTCCAAAACTGATAACAGAAGAGGAGAATGATAACATGATGAGAGTGCCTGATAGTAATGAAGTTAGGGAGGCTATATTTGTTCTTAATAAGTACAGTGCTTGTGGTCCAGATGGCTTTTCAGGGGGTTTCTATCAGACATGCTGGGAAATAATAAAGGATGATGTTATTAATATGATTAAAGTTGTCTTCTATTGATATGAAATTCCTAGATACATTACTCATACTACTTTGGTACTCATTCCAAAGAAGGAAACAATATGTAAGTTATCAGATCTCAGACTCATAAGTTTAAGCACTTTTATGAATAAGATTATCTCGAATGTGATACATGGAAGACTAGTGCAGGTTCTACCCAAAATCATTTCAAAAAACCAATCAGGCTTTATGAGAGGAAGAAATATTGCTGAAAATGTGCTGCTAGCTCAAGAGATTATTAGGGATGTCAATAAGAGAAATAAGCATCACAATGTGGTTGTCAAATTAGATATGGCTAAAGCATATGATAGAGTGTCTTGGGTTTACCTAACCAAGGTAATGAGAAGATTTGGTTTTGGAGAAAGGATGATAGATATGATTTGGAGGCTAGTGTCCAATAATTGGTATTCTATACTGGTTAATGGACAAACTTATGGATTCTTCAAATCCACAAGAGGACTGAAGCAAGGTGATCCATTATCTCCAACTTTATTTATCATTGCAACAGAAGTTCTATCAAGGGGTCTCAACAGTCTCAGGTTGGATAAGGGCTACATTGGTTATGGACTTCCCAAATGAAGTGAACAGATAAATCATCTGTCCTATGCAGATGATACTATTCTTTTTTGTTCAGGTCAGAGAAATTCAATTAAGAAAATGATGAAGATTCTAAGGGATTATGAGAAAGAATCTGGGCAGTTGATTAACTTGACAAAAAGCTTCTTCTACTTGCATGAAAGGGCACCAATTGTGGTGGGATAAAGAATAAGGAAAATTACAGGAATTGGCCAAAGTAATTTCCCTTTTACATATTTAGAGTGCCCTATTTACTATGGCAGAAAAAAGAAAGTGCATTTTGAGGGTCTCATAAAAAAAGTTATGGGTAGAGTGATGTTGTGGCAAAACAAACTACTCACATATGGGGGAAGATACACTCTTATAAAGCATGTTCTGGAATCAATGCCAATATACTTAATGTCAGCTATGAACCCCCCAAAAGGGGTAATTGATCAGATACATAAAATCATGGCTAAGTTCTTTCGGGGGAATTCAGGAGGATCTAAAGGAAGATATTGGGTAGCATGGGAAGCGTTATATATGCCAAAAGCTTAAGGAGGGATAGGTTTCAGATCTCTACATCATGTTGCAGATGCTCATTTTGCTAAACTATGGTGAAATTTTAGAACTTCTACAAACTCTTTGTGGAGCACATTCATCTGGAACAAGTATTGCAAAAAATGGCACCCTGTAGTGGCACAAGGGACAAGGGCATCACATACATGAAAGAAGATGATCAAGATAAGGGAAGAAGTAGAACACAACATCTGGTGGCAAGTCAAAGCAGGTAATGCTAGTTTTTGGTTAGACAACTGGACTAAACTAGGAACTCTATACTATGTGGAGAGGGATAGTTTAGATGAGGAAATTGAGGTGAATCAGTTTGTTACAAATGGAGAGTGGGATAAAAGAAAATTAGAACAATATGTGTCACAAGAGATGGTGGATCACATTTGTGACAACATAATCCCTCCAAGGACAGAAGAAACATCAGATAAAGCATGGTGGATGGGGAATACAAGTGGCAGATTCTCAGTAAAATCAGCCTGGAACTTGGTGAGAAACAGGAAAGAAACAAATGAGGTTTACAAGCAGTTATGGATGAAAGGGCTGCCTTTCAAAATTAATTTCTTTCTATGGAGGGCTTGGAAAGGGAGGATTGCTACAGACGATAATTTGCAAAGAATGAGAATAAGTATGATTTCCAGGTGCTGGTGTTGTGAGGAATACAACATGGAAACAATGATACACCTTTTTTCTAACAGCTCCCATAGCTGAAAGGCTATGGAAGCAGATTGCTAATTTTGCAGGGATAAAGATTGAAGGACTTAACCTAGAACAGATAATCAAAGTCTGATGGTGAATGGACAATAATAATAAGCTCAGACAGGTTTCTAGGGTAATTCCTGCACTAATTATATGAGAATTGTGGAAAAGGAGGAACACAAGAAAGCATGTGGAAGACACAACTCTTGAAGAAATAGTAATTCACATTGAAACTGATGTACATCAATTGATTAGAGTACTATACCCATGGTTGAGGATTCAAGAACATAAATGGGTAGATCTGATCAGTACTCTAGGAAAGTATAAGCCTAAGCTGCATCACTATGTTGTTAAGTGGGAACTCCCAATCACTGGAAGTCTCAAATGTAACACAGATGGGGCAACTAAAGGAAACCCTAGGCCTAGTTTTTATGGATTTTGTATAAGAGATCATAAAGATGATCTATGTTATGCCCAGGCAGGGGTCTTAGGTCTGACAAATAATGTACAGGCTGAAGCTAGAGCTATATTGGAGGCTCTAAGGTACTGGGTAAATACTGTAGATGCAGAGAAGGTGCTAGAAACAGACTCTCTTACTATGATTAATTTCATTAAGGGAGTATGGAGAGTGCCTTGGGAGATTTCTGAAACAGTGGAGGAGATAAAAACAATTATTCTTAAGCAAGGTGTCAAGATACAACACATTTTTAGAGAAGGAAATCAACTACCTGATTTCTTGGCAAATCATGCAGCATAGATAGACAGGAAGGTGGAATATCAAAGTTTCAAGGAGCTCCCATCAACAGGCAGGAAGATTATTAACACGGACAAGCAACAAATACCAACTTTAAGGATAAGAACAAGGAAGATCAATCATCATCAAGCATGAGAACACATAAATGGCATTTTTCTATGAATAAGAAGAAAAATTTGTCATGGCAGAGATATGTGCGAATTGTACAATCACATTTAATAAAGCTATAAAGAAAGGATGGTACATATCAAATTGATGGCAGACGTATTAACCAAGAGAGCAACTCAGATTCACGTTCAAAACTGGAAGCTGATGAGAAGCACTTACTAATGGAGGAGCGGGGTGACGTCGGACTTATCTTTCACCTCCAAAGGAAACTGAGGAAATATCAAACACATAAATGAGGGATATTTCGTTCAACGAGAAGAAAGAAAATAGAAGGGTAAAGGAAACCTGAGCTCACTGAAGATCATTGAGGAAATGGACGACCTGCAGAGAAGGAAAAATCAAAATTAGGGTGGAATTTGGAAAGTCACCAGAAAAGGAAAGAAGACAGGTGAAATGGGCTGGTCCTAACAAATTGTACACATTTAAGTTTTTGTTTTTTTTTCTTTTTTTTAACATTTTCTGGCCCATTCAGCAGCAAATTAAAAAATTGCAAATTCAGTTTTTAAATTAAAATGGCAACAAATTTTATTTTATTTTAAAGAAAACGTTGGATAGCGATTTTAAACTTTTATTTTTCGGATAACGCAAGGCAGCGATTTTACAAAAATAAAAATAAAAATGGCCAAAATCGATGTTGGAGGAGTGATTTTAAATAAAGGTTTTAACGGCGTGCACGACGTTAACATATATCGCTCCTTCAGTAGCGATTTTGCCGTTTTGATTAAAAAAGATTTCATATACCGTTTATGTTTTTTTGAAGAAAAAACTTGTCCTTTTGACTTCGGACTCAATTATACATAACCAAGTAAAACTTTATCATTGAACTTGTGAAAAATTAATTGATATTTGTGGCCAAACGCCTATAATGTCAGGTTGGCTAAATTTTACATACCGACATACGAGTAATAAATTGAGAAGAAATATATTTTGCGCAATTTCAATCATACACTCTTTGAGTCGAAGGTCTATGGGTAAGTACCTCTCTATTTATGAATAGAGGTGCTTATGGTTGAATAAAGATCAATTCGAATCAAAAAAATCAAATCAAATCAATTTTATTTGAATTTGATTTTATATTTTTCAAATCCTATAATATTTGGTTTAAAATTTGTGTGTTTGGCCAAATTTTCAAAATTTATTTATTTTCAAAAGTATTTTTTCATAAAAAAAACTTTTGAATAGTAGGAAGTTCAATTTCTTTTGTTTTCAGTTTTCACTTAATAGTTAAGAGGTATAGTTGATCACAGTGTTTTAAAAGACTTCTGGGACTCGCCTTGGCTCGCCCTGTGGCGGGGCTCTAACAAAACACCTCGAGACTTAAGTGTGGGGTTTAGTTCTGTAAGACTTACGCCCTAAGCGTCCGACTATACTCCCTAAGCACGCCCAACGCCCAACGCTCGGGGCTCGCCTAATAGATCTTACACAAATTATGTGTTAAAATCTTTAATTAACATTTTTGACCATCATAATTCTTGAATAAATGAATGATACATAATAATTTTTAATCTACAGAGATAAGAAGATAATTGAGAGTAACTCAAATAACAAGTTGTAGTATCACATCTTTACTATTTGGTAACACTGTGAAGGTGATTATATATTACGTAACCTTTCTTTTAAAAACACGTAGCTAAATTTTACTTTTTCACTTATCATTGGTCTTCATTGTTTTGTCATATGCCTCAAAATTATCATATTTTATTTAGCTATTTGGAAATAATTTTATTTTTATTCATGATGGAGTGATAGTTTTACTATAATACTAGTAAATTTTACTGATTGTAAATTGTATAGTATGACAAAAAAATATTTTTACAAATAATGATTATTTTATTATTAGAAAGTTAAGATATTAGATTATTTATACTTGTATAGTCATGTTAGAAGTTTTTTCTATGAGTTTCCTTAATCATGTTTGTAATTATTTCAAACTATTGATGTACTTTTATAATTTTGTGTTATTAGATTATTATACTATATTGTAAATTAAAAATTTAAAGATCCATAAGGCTTACGCCCCACGTCTCGAGACTTACGCCTCGCCTTATATTAAATAAAACGCCCCTCCTTTTAAAACATTGATCGATCATTTTGCTGAATCTGAGTGTCTAATTGAGGTTGCTGATTTATCCACTATGTTGATCATTAAAATGGACAATTTTTTTTTTTTTTGTTGTGAACATGGATAGTCTACCTAATAAATTTGGACCAGTTATCTAGACAGAGGCTGGCCAAGTTTT
Organism: Solanum acaule; assembly: GCA_036250505.1. NCBI lineage: Eukaryota > Viridiplantae > Streptophyta > Magnoliopsida > Solanales > Solanaceae > Solanum > Solanum acaule. The sequence continues at coordinate 6,511 of JAJOOR010028626.1, forward strand.
TGGGCCTAAACCACAGAGAGATCCAAGAAGTAGACAATCCAACAATAGATTTGCTCGAGATTCAGGTTGAGTAGGGATGCACGTGTCAAAGGGATAAAACTTAAAAGGGTTGTTCTCCGCGTCTTTAGCAATCATGAGTATTGTTGAGTAAAGAATTTAATTTATTTATTTCCATTCTCTAAATGCATGTTCGAACAAGTTTCGTTATAAAATTTGAAAAAATAAATAATTTTTATTTTCAAAGTGAAAAATGATAGATATTGATAATACATAGACAAAGTTACATTTTTTAGTACTAGATCTATTCTCCCTATTAATACTTAAACATGTATTACAGTAATGTTGATAATAGATATGCTTTTTTAAGTGCTAAAAAATACTTAAAAGAGTTGAGTAATTCAATTGTGAGCCTTAATTAGAACTGTTTGAAGGAGTTTTTCCTTGTTGTTTTGAGAAGACATAATCCATAAACATGATCCTTAACTTAACTTCAACATATATCTATGCTCTCCAACTTTGAGTGCGCACAAGCAAACACTTAGGGGTCGTTTGGTGTGATGGAAAAGATGAATTAATCCTGTGATAACTTTTTAGTGGCCTTTAATTCATTGTTTGGTTGCAAAGGTAGGGATAACTTATCCTAGGATTAACAATTAGTCCTGGGATAAGTTATCCCTCACTGGGGGTGGTATAGTAATCCCATGATAAGTTATCAAGGGATAAAGTGTATAAATTAACAAAAATACCCCCCTTAAACTCTCTTTTATACACCACTTTTACGTTCATACATATTAACATGATTTTTAACAACATTTATAATAGCATTCACAACCTTAATTATTCGTTGCTTTTATGATAAATATATTTTTCTATTAAAAATTTACATTTTATAAATATAATTTTTATTTATGAATACATTATAAGTTGAGTTTATTTGCGTAATTATTATGTTTATTTATATTTTGATTTCTCCAAAAATATTCACTCCACTACTAAATTACATATTTTTCATTAAATAGTTTATTACTCACTTAAAAATTATATTTTATCTATAATTAAAATGTACATAACTTTAATAATTAATTTTCTTTTACTTTAATAAACTTAAAATGAAAGTTTTATTTTTAAGCTAAATAAGATGAAAGTTTTATTTTTAAACTAAATAAGATGAAAGTTTTATTTTTAAGCTAAATAAGATGAAAATCTTATTTTTAAGCTATATAAGTTGAACATTTTATTTTTAAGCTATAAGATGAAAGTTTAATTTTTAAGTTAAATAAGATGAACGTTTAAATTAAAAAACATACGGCACAATCATGGAAATGCACACACAAAAATATTTAAGCTAAATAAGATGGAAATTTTATTTTTGAAGAATGAATAACTAAAGCTTGCAAAGAAAATGTAAAAAAAAAACTAAATAAGGTGGGGGTATTTTGTAAACAAACAACTTATTCTCAAAAATTATACAATGAATATTAGTTTGAATTTGACAAACCAAACAAGCAATAAAAACTAATCCCAGTATAACTTATCCCAACATAACTAATCCCAGCATAACTAGTATTTAAACCAAACGATCCCTTAAACTTGTATAAAATTGAACAAGTAGACACACGTGTCCTACATGGCAATATACACGTAGGACGCCATGTAGGACACAAAATTGCCATGTAGGGGGTGCCATGCAGGATGAATGTGCCAATTTGTTCAATTTTATACAAGTTTAAGTGTTTACTTGTGCATACCTAAAATTAAAGGTCATAGTTGTCAACTGACGTCAAGTTAAGGATCATGTTTATGTATTATGCCTTTTTGAGAATAGTCTTGTCAGCTACAAGTACATTATTATTATTTCATATCAAACCAAGAATGCCCTGATATGCAAAAAAAAAAAACCACTAATCATTAAGCTCCATAGACAATTCATTGTAATTCATGAACAATGACAATGATTGAATTAAAAGAAAAGAAGAGAAAAACTAACAAATGTGTCAAGTTTTCCTCGATAAATTACTGTACATCTTTGGTTGTAACCCTGTGTGTGTCCACATTGTCCGCATGAAGTTTTCACCTCTTAGGTCGCGATTTCAACAATGACTAGATTCTCAACCTTTTTGGCCTCCCCGGTCTAATCTTCCCCGTAGGTGGTAGAACTACTTCTTCTAAGACTTCTCTAGGAATGTCCCAAGTGCTTTCATTGGGAACTGGATACGTAGATATGCCATACGTTTTCAGCAAGTGATCCTTGTTGTAGTAAACAGAGCAGTATTGATATGCATCCATGCTTTTGAACGTTATAACTGCGAGAGCGTGTGGGCATGGCATTTCATCCATTTGAAACCTTATGCAAGTGCAAGTTCTCTCTCTCAAGTTCACCACAAATTGTTTTTCATCGTCAACGACGGTGTATAAGTAATCCGCGGGAGGCTTCACCTACATTTTGGAAACAGATGCTCAGTAATATACTACATATAGACTATTTATCATACTTTTATGAAGTATTCCAATTTCATTTTTTGGCATGAAAAAAAACATGGTAATGGCATCTTACCGTCATCCTCTGAGATGTAGTGTAATTTTCCTTCATGATTTCTTCATACTTTTTGCCCAGCTCCGTGGATGTCTCTACTGCATTTATCTTGTTCGCATAGTGCCAATCTTGAACCAACTTCATCATGTATTCCAGCAAATGCAGTATTGGTAAATCTCTTGCATGATTGTTCACAGTATTCATCGACTCCACAATGTTTGAAGTCATAATCATGGTCCCGTTGACTTTGGAATGCACTCTTGACCATCTATGATATCCAACCTCTAACAAGCATTCTCCGACCCTCTTATCGATGTTATTTATCGCAACCATATGGCGCTCAAATTCTTCAATCGTATATGCTCTGGCCGATGCGAAGAACAGTTCCTTGACAGGTGTATGAATTTTTGTGTACCTCGTCTTAATGTTGTTCCACAAATGGAACATACATATACAGTGAAGCACTTCTGGATACAAAATTGAAGTCGCTTTTGAGATGCTTTCATGCATGTCCGATACTATGCACATTCCTTCCCTAGCACCATAAGCATCCCTGAACCTTTCGAAGAACCACTTCCAAGATGCATCATTCTCCGAATCAACCACGCTGTATGCGAGCAAAAATATTCTACCTGTTTAAGTCAATCAAAATACTTGTATAAACATATATTAGAGTCAATCAACAGAGTCAAATACACAACAGGTATAATGTTGCAACGATGATGTTAAATAGCAGGCACACAATCCATATTTTGAATTAAGATATTTTTATAACATATGTACAATTTATATAGAATGGAAACAGCCTCCGGCAGAAATGCAAGGTAAGACTGCACGCGATAGACCCTTGTGGTTGGGCCCTTCTCCGGACCCTGCACATTGTGGAATCTTTAGTGCACCGGCTGCCCTTCTTTTTTTACAGATGATATACACTGCATATGTATTGATTATATAACACACGTATACCCTAGGTATTTTTCAAATATAACAAATGTGCAACTTCAATGATTTGTAAATGTTTTCATTTGTTATTTTAACTCACCCGCTGCATCTTGTGTGTAAGCCATGATTAAAGTCCCCCTGTGTGCTGATTCTAGCAAGCTCGCATTAACTATCACAATAGGCTTGCAATATTTCCATCCCTTAATTGATGCATCCAACGATACAAAAACATACAAAAAGGAGCCACCTTCTGATTTTTCTAGTCTCACTATGGATCCAGGGTTTGTATGCATCAACATGTACAGGTAGCTCGGCAGATTCCCATATGATTCAATTTTGTTCCCTCTCAACATTTTAAGAGCCTTTTGCTTCGATCTCCAAGCCCTCATATAGGTCAAGTCCACACCGTAATCTTTTTTCATGTCACGTATTATGTCTGCTGGAGAATATACAGATTCCGAGTCAGCATACTTGTTCCTAATCATACCTCCAATGATCCCCGCAGAAGAGAGACGTGAATGTAATCTTTCCTCTATTGAGCACGTGTGAACATCATTGAACATTCTTATTTTGAAAAGCTTTGACTTGTGCAGGCTTGAAGACTTAAAACACCAGGAACAATTTTCTTCCGGGCATAAAAGACAATAACTGTTGGTAATATATACACATATACACAATCAATATTCAGTTTGAAATCATCAAATGCACTGGAGATAAAATATATACAATATATATATTATGCAATACCTGGTGCTACTCGACCTTTCGACTCTAAACTGAAAGTTATTTCGGATGGCATAATGCCTCATAACATTGACGATGGTCTCTTTGTCTAGGTACAATTGACCCTCTTCAACATCTTGATGCCGTGGGTTGTCTATTAATACTACACCTCTATCATCATCGTACATGCCATTCCAATCCTCCCCATGAACAGAACTTATCGGCTCAACAATATCTACATTGTTTATAATACCTTCTTCATCACCTCGTACGCCATTAGAATCCTCCCCATGAACAGAATTCATAATCTCAACGGTATCTTGGTTGTTCATTATACCTTTATCATCACCTTGTATACCGTTACAATCAACGGCATCAGGCAGGCATATATCAGGCTTATTTTCACTCTGTATACCATCAGATGAAACAGTAGCAAGGTTCACATTTGAGCAACTTCCAGCAGTACACTTATCCTTAAACGTTACGCAAAGCGGATACATTGTGAATTCTGCATTCATCCTTTTCAGTTCAATATACACTCTAACACTCATATCACTATGTACCGTCATGGGTGGATACCCATCCTTCACTATGTACTTAATATCTATCAAATTGGTATCCAAATCCTTCTCAAGCTGATTCGCTATAACGGAAACTAATTCTTCAAAATTGCATCCAGAAGTAATCAAAACACCATTAACAGAAAAATTCACAAAACTATAGTCACTTTCCCACACTCCATTGTGCTTTATAAAAATAGGTACATTTTCCATGGTCTCTGAAAATAAAACACTCACATTATAATCACAATCGAATATTAGAACAAATGCAATACAATATTACGAGATTAGCGAGAATACTATAGATCAAGTCTTTCGAAATCCCAAATTTGAAACCCTAAGTCAAAAAAAATTCTATCATATCAAATTTGTTACATTATATATGATTTAAGGCATGAAATTACCTGGAGCGGATTAATCGAATACCCAAAATTCTAACTTGGAGAGATTTTACTGCAGAAATGTTTAACGGAAACTGAATTTGATCAGTTTAGGGATCATTTGAAGAGAATTGGATCTTTGGCCGCACTATGATGAATGTGTTTTGAGAGGTGAAAGGGTTATTTATTTATTTATTGAGATTCTGGAATAATTGTGGGATTCTGTTGGATTTTGGATATTTGGTGGGTCACGTGTGCAGATCCCAATTTCATTTTCTTCTTCTTTTGGCCTTTTTTTGCTTGTGATTTTGTCCTTTTGGTATTTTTAGATCGGAAAATTGTCAAAATTACCCTTGAACTATTTGAAATAGCTCATATACACCTTTTAATTATATTTGGGGATCAAAACTACCCGTTCCGTCTATGTTTTGGAACATAAATACTCTTGAAACGTTATCTTTGCCATTAGAGCTGACATGACAGTCCACCCAGATAATATTCCAATATGGCAAAAATACCTTCCTCTCAATAATGTTGTTCTTCCTTGCTCATCCCTATCACAAAAAAAAATAAAATCAAATATAATTCTTTCATTGTTCTTGTTTGAGTTGTTGTTCTGTAACGACCCTTATGGTCGTTTTGAGTACTAGAGATTTTATTTCATAAAAGGCTCTTTCAATAGATTCTAAATGGGTGTTTTGGACTATTCGTAACTATAGTTATATAACTAATGGGGTAATTTTAATAATTAATTTAGTTGGTAGTTAAAGAAAATAACATTAAAATTAATAGTGGGCTACTTTTACCACTTTTATAATTGGTCATGTTTAATAATTAGGTAAAAAAATAATCTATAAAAGAAAGAAGAAAGAAAAGTAGGTGAGAAACTTTACCTGCGGCTTCTAACAAGGAAGACCAACATCGAGGTAATACTTGAAATCTTCAATGTCCTTATTTAATAGTAGGGGGTTAAATATTATATACTAATAATATTTCTATGGTTAGATAAGAATTGAAAGTGAGTGTAGATAAGTGGTGAAAGTGGGTGTTAGCGACTGGCAGTTTGGATTTTGAATAAGGAAGCGAGGGTGATAATGAATTGGTTGATGGATTAATGATTAGCCAATCATTGGTTGATGATGTGATAAGCTTGGCTTATAGTATATGATAAATTTGGTTTAGACTTGTTGTCACTGGTTTTCGAAACTAGTGGCTTTAATCTTGATTTTATTACGTTGTCATTATATTATAAATTGAATTTTAATATATTCATGAGATAGGTAATTAAATATTAGGTGAATCGAATTATTTAAATTTCATTAAAGTTATGCTAATTGGAGGAATTAAGACCTACCCTTAGGTTTGAACTTTAGGAAATTGATTATAGAATTAGGTGAGTTTTTGGGTCTAGGCTAGACATAGAATAATATGAGTGCTTATAGGCTCATTAACTTACAAATTATGCATATATACTTGATAGATTGGAAAGGTTCGGAGGCATTGAGGAAAGGAAAAGCATTTGAGAAGTAGCTTGCTTGACTTCGATTTTCGGTGGAGGTATGTTATGATTTATTCTATGTGATACTACAAGAAAAATAACATTTAGCGAAGGGAAATTTGGTTGTTAAAAGTTCAAATTCGGTCGCTAAAGGTCATTGATGACATAAATAAATCTGGTTGTCGCCCGTCGTTAAAAGCTCTGTCGTTAAAAGTTTAACGACAGGATTCAATGCCGGTCATTAAAGAAATTTTAACGACAAAATATTCCGATCGTTATAGTTACTTTTTAGCAACCAATTTTTCTTTCATTATTGCTCATTCCACTATTTGAAAATCCGCTTGTTAAAGAGTTTTAAAAAGACCACATTTCCCTTGCTAATGTCAATTTTATTAGATATAATTAGATGAACTTATATTTTTCAAGGTCGTTACAGAATAAATATCACACACTTACATAACACATCCTCATCTAAGAATATACCAAATAATGAATATATTATGGAGTTCCTTGGTTAGTTACAAAGAACTAAAAAGTACATATTATCATAAAATATACCTAGTGAAATTGTTTTACATTATTTTTCAAGTCCTTAAACATTCAAAAGGTAGTATTGTAACATATTCACAGATGATAAAACTTTGGAACACCATTAACAATATAAAAACCTATTGCACTTGTACTTGCTATGCAATTTCTTCAAAGGACATGTTCTTCGAATTTCAAATTCTAGATATGTTGAAAGAATGAATTCATATCAGTTAAGTATATAATTCCTACAAACTATTGTATTAAGAATACAAATGATTAATTTAATCGCTAACTAAATAATTGGAGAAAATATCATTTTGATTGAACAAAGTATCTAGTGTTTCAGTAGAATGAAATTTAGACTTTTTACCCAAAGAAAAGTTCTAAAAAACAAAGTAATCTATTCTACTAGCATTGTCAAGTTGTATCACTAGCCATCACGTTAACTTGCAAGTTGACTTAATAGAAGGAAAGATTTACATATAATGATAGTAGAAAAAATTTAGAAGAGAACCTGTCAAAGAAGAGAATTTGAAATTCATCAAAGATGAACGATTGGTAGATTAATTAGGGAAAGAGAACTTTGAAAGAATCTGTATAATTCCAAGCAATAAAATGATAGAATGTCTATTCAAAGGTGAACAATTGCTAGATTAATTAGGGAAAGAGAACTTTGACAATCCAAACCAAAAAATTATTTTCTAGAGATGTACATTAACTAACTAAAACTAGTTAATAAAATGTCTATTAGGAAGACATCTATGAAATATTACCTTTTCAAGAAGGAAGATTTCGTTGATTTTTACTATATGTAACTTAAGAGGTCCTTCCTTTTGAAGTAAAGAGAGAATTTAGCACATATAAATAATTTATAAGTAAACGAAAGAGTTGCTCACTATTATTAATTTTATCAAATGAGCATACTCAGCATCAACAGTTGTCATTGCCAAGAAGGGCAATCCACCTCGAGTCATTATTACTTCCTTGTCGAATTCTGAAAAAGCAGAAATAGGAAATATTATGAAAACAGAGCTATAGAGTGAGAATCACCACTCATAAGAAGATTTGAAATTGCGCCAGATACTACTCTACAAATTGGTTTCATCCTCTGTGTATCTAAGAAGTATTAGTAATGAATTAAAACTACAAACTTCAATTTTTCTACCTGATTCTTTTATGTAGGGTATATTCAATGTAGGATTAAAAATGTATCATACTACTATCACAAAAAGAAGTACACTACACATGTAGTCAAAGTGTTTTTATACTTAATTCCATCTTAAGGACAAAGATTGTGAGAAAAAAAAAACAGAAAATGTTATCTATATTGTACAACTTACTAAAGCCACCAAGGACAAAGATATAATTAGATGAACTTATATTTTTCAAGGTCGTTACAAATTAAATAGCATACACTTCAAGGATAACCTATGAAAAAAATAAAAAATCGAAAGAGTAGCACGAAGAAAAAAAAAGAGTGATCCACTATGGGTGTGTTTGGTATGAAGGAAAATATTTTCCGGAAAATGCTTTCCAATTTTCTCATGTTTGGTTGGGTAAAATGTTTTCCAAAACAACTCATTCTCCTCAAATTTAAGGAAAATGACTTCTCTTAAAAAATTAAGGAAAACATTTTCCAAAACTCTCCTCCAACTTCTAATTAAAATTTTTTTATTGAAAAAATCAAATTTTTTGTTGAAAAAAAATAAATTTAACGCTTTTTTAAAAAATATATATTTTCAATTTCAATTTTAAATTTTTTTACCCCACCCTCACCCCTACCTCCCCCAGCCCCTACCCCCCCCCCCCCC